>JAJIYU010005457.1:0-22271 GCA_030144865.1 Tinospora cordifolia
ACACACACACACACACACACATATATATACATACATACATACATATGTACATAGATATATGAATTAGATAAATACAAGTATATAAAAATATTTGTTATGGTGGTAAAAATAATAATAATATTATTATTATTATATAATATGTGTATGAATAATATGTGGGTGTTAAAATAATATCATATAAAATAGAATGTATGAGGAATAATAAGTGTAAATTTATAAATAAATAATTAAATACATAAAATGTTATATACTTGTCTAATGAAAGTATAATATTAAAAAAGTACATAAATAATTGTATGTCTAATATTATAGCATTATGACATTTATAAATTGCTACATATATAAATTGTTATATGTATATATATATATATACTAAATTAATGTACATATAATTGTATAAAATGCTATTGTTATAATTATATATACATGTATACATAAACATCAAAAAAAATTTAAGGAATTACTTTCATTTCTCTAAAAAAAATTTTAATACAAATCTGGGCATAATTTTAATTTGTAGCCTAATTGAAAAAATAATAGTATAAAATATAAGATGAAAATAAGAAATCTTATTCCCAAGTTTATTATATAAGATTTATTAAATTTATTAAAGAAAGATTAGTAAAATTGTTTAGTACATTAAATAATCAATAAATTTATTTAATAAATTAAACTATATTATTAATAAGTAATTTAATCAGTAAGTGTAATTTATATATTAAACTATATTATGTGAAAACTTAGGCATAATTTATTGTGTAGTTTAATTGAATATATATATATATATATATATATATTGTAAAGAAAATAAAAATGAAAAATTTATTAGTCACATCCTAATTAGCAAGTTAATTATTTATGGTTTACAAAAGTAAAACTGAGAAATATTATTAATCAATTATTTAAGTGAATTATCTAATTAGCTAGTTGATTTGGATTTAATACATCACAAAAAATGGAAACAAAATATATAGAATTTACAATTTAATTTTAAATTAAAATAAAATAATAGAAATATAAATTAGAGATTGAAAATTTTCAAAAATTTTGGATAATATAAATAATAAGAAATTTAGATACTGAAAATAAATGAAATCTAAAAATAAAGACACGTTTATATCATATAGATTTAGGTTGAAAAAAATAGCAATATATGGATTGTAAAAACTAGCAATTAAATATGTGTATAGATATGGCTTATATCAGTAAAATATAGTGAGCAAAAAAAAAACAACAAAATATGAGCACACCGCCCGATATATATATATATATATATATAAATTGCTTTTAGAAAAAAAAAGAATAAAAAAAGTGGCACACCGAATGAAAAGAAAAGAAAATTAATAATAATAAAATAAAATAAACTCTAAATACTTGATCTTGCTAATTTATATGCAAGAAAAACTTGGAAAGTTGCGTTTGAACTGGCCACCTTCACTCTCCCAAACTCTATATATAGGGGCCCTGTGCTCACAATCCTTTCAATCCAGCAAGAACTGATACATCCTTCTTCCTCTCTCTCTCTCTCCCCTTCTGCCTCCCTTTTCACATTCTTTTTCTCTTTGGGGTTGTTCTAAACAACAATTGGGGTAGAAGTAAAGGAGTACTGCAAAAATTCTGTAACAGTTAGTGTTGAAGTAACAAAGTACTACTGAATATTTTTCAACTGATTTGTTAAACAAAGGTAGAAGTGATTTCTCAAACCCCTATTCTACTTCTTCAGCTTAATATTATGTTCATGCATATTTAATTTCAATTTGCTGTGCTTATTTATTTTTAAATAAATAAAACATGTTATTTAAACATAATAAATACACCAACTTAAATTAAATATGCATGAACATAATATTAAGCTGAAGAAGTAGAATAGGGGTTTGAAAAATTACTTTCACCTTTGTTAAAAAAATTAGTTGAAAAATATTCGGTAGCACTTCGTTACTTCAACTCTAACTGTTACAGAATTTCTACAGTACTTCATTACTTCAACCCCAATTGTTGTTTAGAATAACCCCAAATAGAAAAAGAATGTCAAGAAGGAGGCAGCGGGGGGGAGAGAGAGAGAGCAAGAAGGATGTATCAGTTCTTGCTGAGATGAAAGGATTGTGAGCACAGGGCACCTATATATAGAGGTTGGGAGAATGAAAATTGGTAACTTTGGGTGGCAAGTTCAAAGACAACTTTCCAAATTTTTTTTGTACATAAATTACAAAATCAAGTATTTGGAGTTTATTTTATTTTATTATTATTATTGTTTTTTCTTTTCTTTTTGTTCGGTGTACCACTTTTTTTTATTGTTTTTTTTCTAAAAGCAATCCATATATATATATATATATATATATATTTCGGGCGGTGTGCTCATATTTTGTTTTGTTTTGTTATTTTTCTTGCTTACCATATTTTAATTATATAAACCATATTTATGCACATATTTAATTGCTAATTTTGCAATCCATATATTGCTATTTTTTTCAACCTATATCTATATAATATAAATGTGTTAATACTTCTATATTTTTATTTTTAGATTTCTTTTATTTTCAGTATCTGAATTTCTTATTATTTATATTATCCAAATTTTCTAAAAATTTTCCAATCTCTAATTTATATTTCTATTATTTTATTTCAATCGTACAATTAAATTGTAAATTCTATATATTTTGTTTTAATTTTTGTTGTGATGTATTAAATCCAAATCAACTATCTAATTAGATAATTTACTTAAATAATTGATTAATAATATTTCTCACTTTTACTTTTGTAACCCATAAATATATAACTTGCTAATTAGGATGTGAGTAATAAATTTCTCATTTTTATTTTCTTTACTAATATATATATATATATACACACTCAATTAAGCTACACAATAAATTACGCCTAAGTTTTTACATAATATAGTTTAATTTATTAAATAAATTTACTGATTATTTAATGTACTAAATAATCTTACTAATCTTTCTTTAATAAACTTAATAAACCTTGGAATAAGATTTCTTATTTTCATCTTATATTTTTACACTATTATTTTTTTATTTTTTTCCAATTAGGCTACAAATTAAAATTATGCTCAGATTTTGTATTAAATATTTTTTTAAAAGAAATGAAAGTAATTCCTTAAATTTTTTTTGATGTTTATATATATATATAACAATTTATAAATGTCATAATGCTATAATATTATACATACAATTATTTACATACTTATATAACATTATACTTGCATTACACAAGTATATAATGTTTTATTTCTTTATTTATAAATTTGCACTTATTATTCCTCATGCATTTTGTTTTGTATGATATTATTTTAACACTCACATATTATTCATACACATACTATATAATAATATTATTATTATTATTATTATTATTATTACCACCATAACAAATATTTTTATATACTTGTATTTATCTAATTCATATATCTGTTACACATGTAAATATATATGTTTTTATTATTTATTCTTGGATATCAAGGTTTTCTAATTAATTTAATTTATTTCATACTTGAGAGTATACATAGTTTATATCTAGAAACAGAATATTTTATTTGAAATTCCTATAAAATTTGTATGTGTTATACTAAGCGAGAATGTAAGAAGATGGAGTTTTTGAGTTTACGCTAGGGATCTATGATAATGAGAGAGTATACACATTGGTTCCTACAGTTGAAAACTTATGCACCTAGGCTGATAGTTGATTAGAGAAAGAGAGGGTCAAATTTTATCAATGAGGGCTGAGGGCTACTATCAGATAGGCGACTTCTTCCATGTCCAAGGCCCAGACCTTAGAGGAGATCTAGAGGGAGGCCCTATGTAACATCCTGCCTCCCATGCCTCGAGCCCATGTCATCCAACTGTGTTTTTTGTCCATTTTTGGCCCGCCCGAGAAGCGGGCCCCATGTTACATTATTCACTTGCCTTTTTTGTTCCCATATCCTTGGGAAATTTTGAATATTTAGAAACTCTTGCCATAATTTAGAGAAACAATATTTAGTAACATCTAAATAAAATAATTAATCATTAAATTGGTTCTCTTTTCATGAATAATAACAACATCAACACCATGATATAAAGAAAAACTCAATATCATTAATAAATTCAAAAAAATAACTTGGGCCAACATGCCCTACAATTTAATAGAAATTCTAAGAAAGATAATCTAAGGAAAATTCTAGCAGCCTTTGAATCTCATTTTCTTGAAAGATTAAAAGGAAGGGTGAGTTTACGTGCCTATTGGATCATTCCAAAATTAACTTATTATTTCAAAACAAATATAACATGCATAACAAACACTTAAAGAGATTATGTGATTCAAACAATAGTTTGTTACAATTGACATTAAGGACCGAAGGGAAATACGCCCCGGTGTTTCAACTCTTAGGGAGGGATCAACTACTGAAACTCAAACCCATCACTTTTGGTGTTGGGTCAACTTCGAACCCTTGTTCACATCTAAAATTCCTTATTGGAATACTCATGATGAAAATTTGCCATCATGCCAATACCTAATTAAAATCTTTGTTTAATCTTTGATTTAGATATGAAAACAACATCCACATGGAAAAATTGAACTTAAATAACATTAAACATATGAGCATGGTAACATGGCATATACCAACAAGAATCATGCATCCTTAATCATAAAATTCTAAGCATGCATCTCTAATTTTGGCAAGTATAGTTATGGCATATCTCTTGACTCAAAATAAACACCCACGCACATCATATCTGAATCAAACTAATAAGTTAAAAGTTCAGAAATCACTTCCACATCAATATTTTCACTCTTTTGAAGCCTCACTAAATCTTTTTCAAAACTTTCCAACAAAATTTCTGCAACACTCTATTACCTCAACCCCAACTACTATTTAGAACAACTTGAGAAATAAGAAAGAGAGAGAGATGCCAAGAGAGAAGAAAAGAAAGTAAGAAAGACTTGTCAATTCTTACTGGAGTAAAGAGGATGAGAGCACTAGGGGCCTTTATATGTAGTTCTGGGGGTCAAGGTTTGGCAGGTTTGGGTGCTCAACTAAGAGGAAACTTTCTAATTTTCCATTGTACGCACATAGATTGCCACTTAGCACACGAGTATGTGTTGCGATCCAATTTCTAATTCTCCTCTTTTGCATAAGGGTTTGGAATGCTTATTGTAGGACTACGGTTCTCACATAACACTTAGTTGTAGGACCGTGGTTTTCACACAATACTTGTCGCAGGACCAGGGTCCTGAAATCTCCAAGATGCAAGACCACAGTTCTTGGTTCGTGGCTTCTTAAGACATAGGAAAACAATGGTTTATGGGGTTTAACACACAAACGCGGTCCTCCAATTAAGGACTGCGGTCTTGCAATTGCAAGACCTTCTTTTGCTCTTGGACGAAGGACCTAGGTCCTCACATCCTTATGTTGGACAGAGGGCCTAGGTCCTCATGGGTCTTCACGTAGTCCAATTTTTTTATTTTTTATTTTTTTGTGATTCTTATTTCTATTTTCTAATTCATATTCCTTGCTAAAATATTCTATATAAACTTGCTAAATTCTTGTGTTCTTAATAATTAAAAAGCAATGTGCGTTGAAATGTCGCAAGGTATTTTTATATATACATATTTCTATTTTTTGTATGATACAAACTTACTAATTTTCTAGCAAACTAGCACATAATTTAATATATTAAATAAACTTGCTAATAAATCCCCCATTTCTATTTTTTTCTTTATTCCTATTCCTTATTTTTGCTATATCATTAAAATTACCAAGGATTAATATTTCATTTAAATCAAATTCTATACAAATTTTTAGGGTATTATTTGATAATTGAATTTCACAACATTTCGACATAGTTTTCTTGAAAATTATTTTATTTGAATAATTTCATCTAATTTTCATTCGATTTAAATACTTCAAATTTTTCTAAAAAATTTTTGGTGTTACAACGTACCCCCCTTAAAATAATTTTGCCCTTGAAATTTGTACTTGTTTGTTCCAATTGGTTTGATTATGGGTTCGACAAATCTTGGATAAATCCCCTGTGATATCTTGTTTAGCCTAAGAAACTATCTTGGTTGGTATCTATCTTTATAGGGTCTACAAGGAAATCTTCTGCTGTACTTGTTCACTCAAGTGTCGTTTAGTTGCGTACTTCTAGTGATCTACATGGTCAATTATGGACTTAGAGTAAGTCAGGGTGTCATCCACAAAACTACTACAAACTAGTCATGGTGTTGTCTAAATATTTTGTTCCTTAAATCTATGAATGCTATTGTTTAAACTAACTAATATCCCTATTCATCCTAAGTTCTATGGGTCACCTTAGGTATGTTTGACACTAGGGTAGGTAATTTGCCTAGTTTGTTGAATTCTTTTTCTTAGAGCTCGTTCAACAGAATCTCTAACATAATCAATTCTATCGATAATCTTTGGTAGTGGAATGACTAAGGGATTAGTTCCAATGTGAACTTTGATTTTGGATTCTATTTCTTTGTCTAGTGATAGCTTTGATAAATCACTTAGTAACACATCTTTTGTACTAAAAATTATATTTTATTCAAATTCTTATATTCAATCATCTAATTATTCGGTAAAAATTTGGGTATTACATCTCCTACCTACCCTTCAAAAATAAATTTCAACCTAATCAATTATCTAACGTACTACAAATGTCGCTACTGAGGGACTTGATCTTCAAGAATATTCGCAATAGCAAACACTCTGGCATGGTTCTACCCTTGGCTCTGATTCTAGTTCCATGCTTGTTGCTATTGAGGACTTCCATTCTGTCCTCCTCCCTAATTGTGTTGCTGCTATTGGGGAGCCTGGGCTTTGGCATGATAAAACTTTGCTAAATGCCCTAGTTGGTCGTAGTAATAACACAACTTTTGTTGTTTGGCCTATTCTTTCTGTTCTGGTTAGTTGGGTTGTGTTCGTTGCTGAGCCTGGGATATCTTACTTCCATCATTCCTCTGTTGGGAGTTTTGCTTCTTTTGAGCTCCCTGATAGTCTTTGCCATTTCCTGGCCTTTTGTTTTTTATTCTCAATTTCTATTTGAAATTGAGTTCCTGCCCAAACGTCAACGCTCTTTCTATGACATCGTTGTATGTCTTTAGTCCCAATGTCATTATTATCTTTCGAATCTCAATCTTGAGACTTAGGTGAAAACTTGGTGAATTCAATAAATTTAACCTCGAACTCGACCACCTTCATGTCTCTCTGATTCAGTCTAAGAAATTCTTCCTGCATTTTCCTTAGCATAGCTTCTAGGAAGAACTTCTCATAAAATACTTCTTGAACTCCTCCCAATTCATTTGCTTGATGTCGGTGATCAAATCAGCCTTCAACATCTGCCACCAACTTCTAACTGGTCCTTTGAACTAATGGGTAGCCAGCGCTACTCTATGGAGACCCATTGCCCTTAACACATCTAGATGTTCATCCAACTCCTGGTCCCAATAATCTGTCATCATGTAGTTAGAAGTCCCATCAAATTGGGATGTGCGGAATTTCTACAATTCCATCAGCATATCCCTTTGTTCCTTGCCCTCCATATCCTCTTGTGCCCTCTGACGAGCTAGAACCTCGAGTACTGGCACTAGCTGTTACATTGGAATCTGTTCCTACACCTACGGCTGTGGCATCGTCTGTGGTATCATCTAAGGTAATGTTTTCATAATTTGTTCCATGATCCTCTTAGTAATTTCTGCAATTAGATTCTCCATTTGGGTCTCAACCATACCAGTCTGTGTTTCTAATTCTTGTGGTTCAGTCTCGTCAAATGCAACTACCTTGGTAACGTATCTCTTGGATCTGGCTATTTTCTACAAGTTGAAAATCTTTCAATATTTGTTTCCTCAAGTTTTCATTTCGTTCATACTATCATGACTCTAGGTTCCTGTTTTGTTATGTGGCCTATCAATTCATGTTTCTAAGTTCTGTATGAGGGTTTCAAGGCCCTCTAATGTTGTTAGGTACATGATTTGGTCTCATAATTAAAACATGCAACATAATTTTCATAAATTTAAAACAAGTATAGCACGCATTCAATCAATCAAGCAATCATTCAATCATAAAAGTTTATGCTAGCATAGTGAAATTCCAAATTTTCATCTGTGCCTCCAAGTTCGAGCATCCCATACCACCCATGCCCATCAACACAAACTTTTACCCAGATATTTTACTACACCCAAACAATTTTGCAAATGTCCAGACAACTAAGGGTTCCCAAGCCCCACTATATATGATTGTTACATACCAGCCGTGCATAGGGAAACAAGCTCTTCCAAAGTCATTAATCATTCACCAAACATGGGTCATCATTCTCCAAGTCCAGAATTCCTCCATACCTTCAAATTCCTATGCATTTATACCACATAGTAACCAGAGATACAAAACCTCTTGATCTCGTGTCTGAACCAAACAAGTGTTTCATTTTAATACTTGATTAGTCTCTAACCAATGTCCTAATAGTTTCCATTTAAGATCCACTGTGCAACCCTTGTCATCACCCAAATTTCTACCTAAGGTCTTTTTCCTAAACCTAAGGTCTCACTTCCTGGTTGAAAGGTTCAACCCTTATCTAGTTTCAGTACCACTCCTGGTACTACCTTTGTACTTAAGTACTTTCCTTTGCCCTTAATTACCACCTTCTAATTTTCTCATAGAAAAATAAGTGTGTTTTTCAACTCTGACTACTTGTATGAGTTAGTGGGACAACTTCTAGATTGGGTAGCGAGACCGAAGTTTGCTTAAATGACTGTACTTTTTTGGATGGGATAACCCAAGTCCCTTTCAATGTTTAGCTTTACTTGAGACAAGGCTTACCCACTATCAGCTCAACTTGTAATCTTTGTTTCCAAATAAAACCTTTGAAAACATATATTTCTTTTTTGAAAAACAATTTTTCAAAATAATTTTCAATTTCAAAATAAAAGGTAGGGCAATCTAAATTTAACTCAAAGTAAAGGTCTTACTTGATAGAGTCAACTCTTTCTAATTCTGCCCAAGGCAACTAAAGCCTAGGTTTTGATACTACCTTTGTAACACCCGCCTCCTATGCCCTAGGCACACATCATCCAACTATGTTTTCTTTCCATTTTTGGTCCTCCTGGGAAGCGGGCCCGGTGTTACATTATTTACTTTCCTTTTTTGTTCCCATGTCCTTCGGACATTCTAAATACTTAGAAACTCATGTCATAATTCAAAGAAACAATATTTAAAAACATTTAAATAAAATAATTAATCATTAACCTGTTTCCTTTTTCATAAATAATAATAACATCAACACCATTATATAAAGAAAAAGTTGATATCATTAATAAATTCAAAAATTTCAAGGGTACAATGCCATTAGTTTATTACAATGGAATAAATCTCAAAATACTTCAAAATTTAAATAAAAATAACTTGGGCCAACATCTCCTACAATTTAAGAAAAATTCTAGTAGCCTCTGAATCTCAATTTCTAGAAAGATTAAAATGAAGGCTAAGCTTACGTGCCTAGTGGATTATTCCCAAAATTTAACTTATTATTTCAAAACTAATATAACATGCATAACAAACACTTAAAGAGATTATGTGATTCAAACAATATATTGTTATAGTTGACATTAAGGACCAAAGGGAAATATTTCTTATTGTTCCAACCCTAAGGGTGAGATCAATTACTGAAACTCAAACCCATCACTTTTGGTATGGGGTGAACTTCGAACCCTTAGTTCACATCCAAAATTCCTAATTGAAACACTCATGGTAAAAATCTACCATAATGCTGGTATGTTGATAAAATCTTTGTTTAATCTTTGATTTAGTACATAAAAATAACATTCATATGAATAAAATGAACTTAAATAACATTAAACATACGAGCATGGCAACAAAACATATACCAAAATGAATCATGCATCATTAGTCATAAAACCTAAGTTTGCATCTCTAATCATGGCATGTATAATCATGGCATGCATTATCATGGCATATCTCTTAACTCAAAATAAACACCCACGCACATCATATCTCAATCGAAATAATAAGTTAAAAGTTTAGAAATCACTTCCACCTTAGTACTTTCACTCTTTTGAAGCCTCTACTAAATCTCTTTCAGAAATTTCCAACAAAATTTCTATAGTACTTCGTTACCTCAACCCCAAATGCTGTTTAGAGGAGCTCAAAAAAAGAAGAGAGAGAGAGAGAGAGAGAGAGAGAGAGAGAGAGAGAGAGAGAGATGCCAAGAGAGAGAGAGAGCGCAAGGACTTGTCAGTTCTTGCTGGAGTGAAGAGCTAAAAGCACTAGGGGCCTTTATATGGAGTTTTGGGGGTCAAGGTTTGGCAAGTTTGTGTGCTAGACTAAGAGGAATCTTTCCAATTCCCCATTCTGTGCACACGAATCGACACTTAGCATACAGATTAGGGTTTGCATTTTGGTTTAGTTTTTAATTCTCCTCTTTTACACAAGGGTTTGGAATGCCTACCGCAGGACCACGGTTCTCACACAATACTTAGTCGAAGGACCGCCGTTCTAACACAATACCTTTTGCAAGACCGGGGTCCTGAAATCTCTAAGATGTAAGACTGCGCTTCTTGCTTTGTTGCTTCTCAAGACGTAGGAAAACAATGGTTTTATGGGGTTTAACACAAGACCACTATCTTCCAATTTGACATCACAATCTTGCAGTTTCAAGACCTTCATTTTCTTTTAGATGGAGGACCTAGGTCTTCATGTTAGACAAAGGACCTTGGTCCTCATGTAGTCCAAATTTTTTTTTTGTTTCTTCTATTTTCTAATTCATTTTCCTTACTAAAATATTCTATATAAACATGCTATACAATATAAACTTGCTAAATTCTTGCTTTTTAATAATTATAAAGAAATGTGTGTTGAAATGTCGCAAGGTATTTTTATATATACTTATTTCTATTTTTGCTATATAATGCAAACTTACTAGTTTTCTAGCAAACTAGCATATAGTTTAATATATTAAATAAACTTGCTGATAAATCTCCCATTTATATTTTTTTCTTTATTCCTTTTTCTTAATTTTCTATATCATTAAAATTACCAAGGATTAATATTTCATCTAAATCAGATTTTGTACAATTTTTTTTGGATATTATTTGATAATTAAATTTACAATATCCTACATTGGTCCGACACTAGAGCGATTTCTAGGCTAAATGAACAATTGCGAGCCTTACTAGTGCCAAGCGCTTAATTTGTTCATATATGAAACAAATCCTGTACCCAAGAATAAAAAGAACCTAGAAGCATAAACTATTATGCCATTGAACAAATCGAAAATCTAGAGATCTGAATCTAGAGTAAAGATAGTACGAACGTCTGACAAAGCAAATACTAACAATCTACTCAATTTTTTGATAATGGCTAGAACAAGAAGGTACGCTACATGATCTGCCACTGGATCCACCACTTCTGATAAGACAGAGTAGAAGGATCAAGAAACTCCTGCTAGTATGGAAAATATGATGAATGATGTTGCTCGGAGGGTTAGGGATCAACTGGTGAGGATTCTACCCCAGATACTCCTTCAAGCAGTTCCTCAACCTCAAGTGCCTGAATCTGTCTACGATTAGTAGCTAGCACCTGTGGCCCTAGTTCCCAAATATCAAAGGACTCAAGAGGATCTGGAATGATAAGAAACAAAGGAAGATGCTGATGGAGCTACAGAAGCTTCACCCTCCACATTTTAAAGGAACAACTGATTGTATCACGATGGACCATTGGTATCAAGAGATGGAGGAGCATCTGAATGTGTTAAGGGTGACTAGGTCGAGAAGGGTGGCACTAGCCACACACTACTTCATGGGACTAGCTAGAAGTTGGTGGCATATGACGAGGATGGACCCTAACATGGATGTTGATGCTAGTGGGAGAAATTCAGAGAGATCTTTTATGAAAAGTTCTTTCTGGAAGCAACCTTGAGCAAGCTACTAGAAGATTTCATCCAGTTGAACCAGAGAGAGATAACTATAGCCGAGTATGAAAAGAAGTTCACTGAACTGGCTAAATTCTCACTAGACTAATTAGGAAAGAGAGAATGAAGGCTAATCATTTTGCACTGAGTCTCAGGATGGAGATTCGAAAGATAGTGAAAACATTGAGCCTAAAAACATATAAAGGTGTCTTAGAAAAAGCTCTAACATTGGAATACGAACTCAACCAAGAACAGGGGTTGAAGGGAAAGAACAAATGGGACAGGAATGAAAAAGATCATCAAGGGACCCAAAAAAGAGCAAGAGTGGTCAAAAAACACCACAGAAATAGGGGCAGACCCAAAATGAGTTTAAAGAACAATCCAGGAGGTAAGGGTTGTGCTATGTGTCCACATAGAAGGGTCATCTTGCTAGGGATTACCCAACTACTTTTGCTTAGAATCCTTAGCAACAACCACCATAGGGAGGTCAGAACGTTTGCCCTCAAGGGAGCAATAGCAACAGAATACCAATCAGGGGAAAAACCAGGGCTATGGGCAAAATCAGGCCAGAATGTTCACTACTGAAGCTCAGGAAGACTAGGTCCTTGTAGTAGAAGGCACATTTCACTTGTTTAATATTATTGTGAGAATATTGTTTGACTCAGGTGTCTCTTAAGTCTTTTATCTCTAAATAACTAGTTGATAGGTTACAACTTGTGACAAAAATAGTACCCATAACTTTGAACGTGTCCGCACCAATAGGGACCACTGTGACTTCAAAAGGAATGTGTAGTTGTAACCAAAGGTTCGGGGATAAACTCATAACAGTTGACCTGTGTACTTTACCTTTTTATGGCTATATGTAATCTTAGGGATGGATTGGTTAGACCAGTACTAAGCCCAGATAGATTGTCTTAAAAGATGAATGATCATAACCCTACCTTTGGGAGAGACTTATAACAAAGATATGCAGGTACTATCGAGTAGTCCAATTGTAGCCATGCTGAACTATTTAAGGCAAAAAAATGAGTTTGAGGAACTCTCTAAAGAAGAACCTGTTGAACTGAAGAGGATACAAGACCTAGCAGTGGTTAGTGAGTACGTGGATATGTTCCCAGAGGACTTATATGGACTACCACCTACTAGAGAATTAGAGTTCAAGATTGAACTCCACCCTAGACCAATCCTATAGCCATACCTCTTTACAGAATGGCACTAGTAGAATTGATCGAGTTGAAAACTCGACGAGCTCCCGGTGAAAGGCTTCATCAAGCCAAGTGAATCACCCTAGGGAGCACCGATATTATTTGTAAAGAAAAAAGGATAATTCTATGAGACTTTGTGTCAATTATCGGAAGTCGAACCAAACTATAATAAAGAATAAGTATCCTTTGCCAAGGATTGATGACCTATTTGATCAATTGAGATGAGCCACTTATTTTTCAAAGATTGATCTTAGGTTGGGATATCACTAGTTGAGAATCAAGGAATCTGATATACACAAGACTTCCTTCAGAATAAGATATGGACACTTTGAGCTCATTGTGATGCCCTTTAATT
The DNA here is from genome assembly GCA_030144865.1 of Tinospora cordifolia. Taxonomy (NCBI): domain Eukaryota; kingdom Viridiplantae; phylum Streptophyta; class Magnoliopsida; order Ranunculales; family Menispermaceae; genus Tinospora; species Tinospora cordifolia. The sequence continues at coordinate 13,482 of JAJIYU010005457.1, forward strand.
TAACCAATGCCCGAGTAGCCTTCATAGAATTGATGAACTGAGTGTTTAGATAGTATCTTAACTAGTTTGTGGTGGTATTTATAGATGATATCCTAATCTACTCCAAGTTAGAGGCTGAACACTTAGAACACTTGTAGATAGTGTTGGAGACTCTCATAAGGCATTAATTATATGCCAAGTTCAGCTAGTGTGAATTTTGGACAAGGATGGTCAAATTTCTTGTTCACGTAATATCGACAGAATGCATCTCTATAGACTTGGAGATGCTGGAAGTTGTCATGGATTGGAAGCAACCTAAGATAGTTACAAAGATTAACAACTTCTTAGGCCTGGTTGGGTACTATAGAAGGTTCATCCAAGATTATTTCAAACTAGCAGAAGCTATGACCAAGCTAACCATGAAGGGAGTTAAGTTCAATTTGGACGAGAAGTGTGAACAATCATTGCAAGAACTGAAGAAGAGATTAACTATGGCCCCTGTCCTAGTCACACCAACCTATGGTCTTACCTATACCCTCTATACTGATGCAAGAGAAGCCATTAGTCACTTATGCTTCACGGCAACTAAAGGTCCATGAGAAGAATTACCCTACTCACGACCTAGAGTTAGTAACCATTGTATTTGCCCTAAAGATTTGGAGACACCACCTCTATGGAAAGAAATTTGAGCTATTTTTAGATCACAAGAGCTTGAAGTACATCTACACCCAAAAAGAGTTGAAACTCAGGCAACAAAGATGGATGAAGTTCCTTAAGGACTATGATTTTCAATTACACTATCATCCGAAGAAAGCCAATGTGGTGGTCGATGCCTTGAGTAGAAAGTTCAACAAATAGGAGGAAGAAAAAGGCTAGATGTACAAGTTGATCGAAGACTTTGGGTTGGGTGTAACCTTGAATGACAAACAAGCCTACTTCTATCGCATGTCTTGCCAACCAGATCTATTACATGAGATCAGGGAAGAACAGAAACAAGATAAGTGACTTGTAGGCATAATCAAAGGAATTACATAGGGAAAGTATACTGACTTCAGGTTAGATGTTGAGAATAACCCTAACGCTTAGGAAAAGGGCCTGTGTACCTCAGTATGGGCAGAGTAAGCAAACTATACTCTACGACACTCATCAGACTAAGTATACAATGCATCCAGGTGGAGATAAGAAGTACTAGAACCTCCAAAAGACTTACTAGTGGAGAGGAATGGAGAAGGACGTGGCTAAGCATGTCTCGAAGTGCTTAACTTGTCAACAAGTAAAAGTTTAACATCGAAAACCCTCTAGAATGTTACAACCACTCCCTATCCTTGAATGGAAGTGGGATAACATTGCCATGGATTTCATCAGTGGTTTTTCCAAGAACCAGAAAGGAGAAGACACTATTTGGGTGATTGTGGATCACCTCACTAAAGTGGTTCATTCGCTCTCGATAAGCTAGAAAAACTACATGTGAAGGAAATTGTGAGGTTGTATGGTGTGCCCAAGACGATTGTATCTGACAGTGACTCTCGTTTTACCTCACAATTCTAGAAGAGTCTACAAAAGGAGTTAGGCACTAAACTCACCATGAGTACTACATTCCATCCTTAGACAGATGAGTAGTCTTAGAGAGTTATCCAGACCTTAGAAGATATGTTGAGATCATGTGTTCTAGACTTTAAAGGGAACTAGAGCAAGTATCTGCTCTTGGCAGAGTTTACCTATAACAATAGTTATCAGGCAAGTATTAAGATGGCTCCATATGAGGCTCTTTATGGAAGACCTTGCAGATCACCAACCTGTTGGGCTGAACTTGAAGCTCATGTACTGACAAGGCCAGACTTGGTGGGAGAAGTGAACAACCAAGTCAAAATGATATGAAAGAGGTTGGCTACAACACAGGGTCGTCAGAAAAGCTATGTTGACAAGAGAAGGAGACTGCTAAAGTTCCAAGTGGGGGACAAGGTGTTTTTAAGAATTAGTCCTCAAAAGGGCATCAAAAAGTTTGGGTTCAAAGGAAATTTATCACCAAGACCTTTGAAATATTTATAAGAATCGGGAATTGTGCTTATGAATTGAATTTACCTAATCGGATGACCTCATCTCATAACGTGTTCCACGTGTCTATGCTAAGAAAATATGAACCAGACCCCTCTCACAACATCTATTGGGGAGAAGTGAATTTTTAGGATGATGCTAGATATGAAGAAGTAGCTGTTAGAATCCTTAACCACAACCTAAGAACCAAGGATATTCCCTTAATTAAAGTACTATGGAAGCATCATGGGGTGGAAGAAGCTAAATGAAAATTGGAGAGTGAAATGAAGGCCAAATACTCACACTTGTTTACTAGGATTTATGATTTTGTACAAATTTCAAGAACAAAATTTTTTTTAAGGGGGGTAGGTTGTAATACCTTGTTATCTTATACCAAATAAAATGAAACAATTCAAATCTCATTTGATTGAATTTGGGTGAGAAATGAAAATGGGTCCAATTCAAGGATAATTTAGCAAGTCCAAACCCCATTAGTGAATCTTTTGACCTTTGAATGACTTGAAATAACATAAGATGCCATGAACTGATCAACTAGACAACAAATCCAAAAATCAGTTCAATTGGCCAAACTATGAGTTTTATTTGCTTAATACCCTTTAGTGGAGTCTACATTAGGAAAGTAAATAAAAATGAGGGTTACCATAGCTAAATGATAGTTTGAAAATGTGCATTATTTTATTATGAATACAAAAATATATATTAAAGTTCTTAATTCTTAATAAATAATAAAATATAAATTTTTATTAAATTCATGTGGAACCTCATGGGTGGAACACCATGATCATGTACACCCTCACCTTACCCAAACTCAATGGGATGTTTCCCTTATTTGAAATCATGTGGAATGATCCCATGTACCATAAAACTAATCAAGTGTACCACACCTATGAGGAACCATAAAGAATGATCTCATGTACACGACATTTTGATCATACACACCATGCCCTATTATGCAAATTGATCCATGTGTGTGTATGTGTGTGCACACATGTGAGCAATCCTAATTATGAGTGTCTAAGTGATGAACCATACTCACACACAAAGAAGAAACAAAAAAAAAAAAAAAGAAATTCAGAAATGGAAAAGTTTTCTAAATTAAAAGATACTCTAATCTTAGCACCTATGAGGGAATGACCATCATATCCTCAATTATAAAACCCTAGCCATCACTTGTGCTTATGCAACCTAATTAAAAGTTTCCAAACCCTAGATGCTCTCTAATCTTGGTGTCCAAGAAGATCCACATGTTGATTTGTGTGCACAAACCAAGCAACAAGTGAATCATGGACCCTAGAGAACACATACACCATGACACCAAAATAAGATGTTTCATATAATGCATGTGTGGTGCCCAAGCAAATGAATTAATTAGGAAACATGACATGAGCACAAAATCTGACCTTGTTGAGACATCCTAAGTGATTTAGAAGTGATTCTAAAGTTGATTTGTGCTCACACATATAAAGGAAACCAAATGAGGACCACATCTTAGAAATTAGAAACCATATCTTGCAAACTTTCAAACCGTGCACACTTTGGCTTGTAGAAAGTTTATCAACTTGTTAGGAAAACCTAATCTAAGATGCCCAAACTATGGCCCCCCTTGCCTCTTAAAAATCTATATAAACCCCTCTTGTGTACACTTATTCTTCATCCCAAAGCAAAGAATTGACACTTCCCTCTTAGCTTATTTTAGCCTTCTACTTGGCAACCGTTTTGTTCTTGAGTGTTTCATTGTTTGATTGAGTGTTCTTGAGTTATCTTCGAAGTTCTAGAAATGCTAAGAAAAGAATCTCTACTGAAATTTTGAGAAAAAGCTTCATAAGGTGGATGGGATTTCCTACTCTTCTACTTTACTAGTTTGAGTTTTTAGCATGTTCATGCATCTTTTATTTTAGTTTGATACTTGTATTTTCAGTTTGCAATGTGTTAAATCATGATTTAAATTTAGATTATCATATATACAAGTTTTAAGTATTCATGATACCATGCATGCCCAGTTCTCATGCTTAGGTTTGATTTGAACTATGAAGCATGTTATTTATTGTTTTTCATGCTCTTTGAATGTTTTATTCTTAATTTTATTATTCTGATTTTTTTATTCACGAATATGTGAGAACTAAGATTAAAACTTTGAAGTTATGAACCATGAAACACGTACTATCATAATAATCTAAGTGATGCTATGGTTGTGTTTTACATGTACTTAGTGTATATGGGGTTCATCACTGTGTATGGATGGGTATAACCCAAAGTACTTGGAATGTGGACATGAGATCCTTATTCTAATGGAATATGACAAGATGAATTGTTTTTTCATCCAAGAGTGGAGTGTTTTGATAAGAACATCAAGGGATTAGAACCCCGTTCAGTCTTAATGTCAACAATAACCAAATATGTTGTTTGAATCACTTAATTGTTTATAAGTGTTTGAATTTGGATGTGCTTTTGATTTGAATTAGTAATTTAATTGTTTATGGAATGATCCAGTAGGCTATGTTCTCACTCCTTCCTCTCATATGTTTTAAGAAATTGAATCATGAAGACAACTAAAAATTAGATAGGGTTCTAAATTTGAAAATTTATATGTAAGGTCATGTTGCCTAAATATTTAAATTAAGACATTTGCTGAATTTAGTTTTTAATTTGAGTTATGTACTCTTTTGTTATTTAAAATTTAAATATGTACATCTTTATCATTTTATTGAATGAATAAAGATGAAATACTTCTTTTTATCTCCTTTGTAATAGTCTTATTAAATTAAAGTTAAATTATTTGGGTTATGTGCTCATTATGAATTAATAAGAATTGAGATAATTGCAATAGAATGTGATGCAAGTTGGGTACTTGTTAAAGTAACATGGCCCAACCCACCTTGTGGTTGAGTCCAATTGAAAGTATCGGGGGTTGGGGTGTTACAAAGGTGGTATCAGAACCGCTTTAGGTGTGAAAGAAGTGTGAGTCCTGAGAACGGGATTGCTCCAAGGAGGTGGATTGTAATATCCCACATCGGTCCGACACTAGAGCGTTGCTAGGGCTAAATGAGCAATTGTGAGCCTTACTAGTGCCGAACACTTTTAGGAGACTCAGGTTCGAGTCTTACCAAGAACAAAACCTTACACCTAATTAGTAGCAGCTAAGGTGGGGATAATATCAGTACTTAGTGGGTCGAGTTGTTAAAATATATCTACATAGTTTTCTTGAAAATTATTTTATTCGAATAATTTCGTCTATATTTCATTCGATTTAAATACTTAAACTTTTCTCAAAAATTCTGGGTGTTACACCCTACAGTATGAGATGGACATATTGGATTAAAACCCTGAAATTTCAATTATGCCAGGTAGTATTCCTTAATTCCATCCACAGTGGCAGACACAATTACAAACTTAGTCACTTCGCAGTGGTGGATTCGAAGGTTATTGGGGTCGTGGTCATCACCACGGGCATAATAAGAAGAAGTTTTTTGGGGAACAGTTGACTGTTGTTCCTAGTTAGGCCGTTACAATGGCAGTTACACTTGTAGCTACTCCTGTTAAGTCATAGCCACCAACTGATTAGTAGAGTACATTTTTTGGGAGTCGTGATAGAGGTTGTGATCGAGGCCATGGATAGAGCTAGAGTTACTAGAGTAGACAAAGGCCACCATTACATGTTATCAGTGTGAATGGATTGGACACAAGAGGATTGAGTGTCTGACACTTATAATGGTCCTAGTATTTTTGCTCTAGCCATCAAAGATAAAGCACATGCCATCACCCAACCCAACCCTGACTTGACAAGGACCTTGGTGGAAGGTATTGTCTCACTCTATAATTCATCTATTTATGTTGTGATTGATGTCAGTTCTACCTTGTCTTTTATTTTTGGGTATGCCATGGATAGATTGAGACTTAAGCCAATTAGAGCTCCCACTTGGTTGATGTTGAATACTACCACTAAGGAACATATGTACCCAATATGATTTTTGAGGGTGTATGCTTTGATTAGGGGACTTTAAGACTATTATAGACCTTTGAATGTTGGAGTTCCTCAAGTTCAATGCCATACTCGAGATGGATTGGCTAGTTGCGTATCACATGTATGTTGATTGCTTTGCCAAGAAGGTTGTGTTTCAAATTCCAAGGAACCCATTCTTGCCTTTTAGGGTAAAGCTTCTGATAGATAGATTACTCATGGCAGATTAGTGATGCAGCATGATATGGATACTCTATTCAGTTTGACCACCATAGATGAGGGACCTTCACTATTGACTATCGATGAGGGACCTTTACAGTCGAATATTGATGAGAGTCCATTCCAAAAGATTTTTCTAATGTATTCCCTAATGATCTTCTCAACAAGCACCCTAAATGGGATATTGACTTCATTGTCAAGGTCATTCTAGGGAAACGACCAATGTCGATTCCCCCTATTGCAACCCACTTCATAAAAGTGACATCACAACCGACATATAATAACATATACGATCTACCTACATATATAATACGATGTCAACCTCTTTAACTCTGTATTACATAATATCCAAAAAAAGATTTCGATCGAGTCTCCTTTAAAATTTTGAATTATCCCACATGAAACATAATTACCAAATAAACAATTCATTCTTTAACAATTCCATAACAAATAATATATTCCACAAATTACCATCAACTATAATTCATAATTTATTATCCACAATTTTCTATACTCTTATCTAGTGTAAACAAATTCATGTCCCTTTGGGTGATATTACATATATAGTGATAAATATAATTATACAAAATATAAGCTTGCAAAACAACTATGCATATGCCATAGTAGTAACTAAAGAAAACTCTAATCTTCGTGTGTTGGGCACTTCCCTTTTCTATTTATTCCTGAAATGTTACAGAAAATAAGTGAGCTAAAACATGTTCAATGAATATTCTTTATCTATGACATTTACATGCATTTAAATAATCATGAAGACAATCAAATTAAATAAAACATTTAAATTAATAATGCACATTTAAACAATACATATATGCATTTAATATAGTGATCATGTTATTGTCAATCATGCAACATTTAATAAAACACATGCATATCAACATCTTTCCAAAATAGAATCAGTCTCACTTCTTGTTTGGGCTGGACAATAGTAGACTATACCTCAAATTACCACACACTCCACAATCATTTTGAGGATTATCACATAGAGAAAGGCTGATACTTCCCATGGCTCAATTCAATATGGATTATCACATAAGAAGTATTATTCCTCATAGCTCAAACCATCGAAACAATATTGCATTTTAGATTTGCTCTTGAAAATTCATAATGCATTGTCGTGTAAATAAAATTTCATAAATTCCAAATCAAATGCAATATATATTCATATAGATAGCATGTTGACCTTCAAATCATTTTTATATCTACAATGCCATATAAATAACTAAGATAAAGAAATACTCATGAAATATCAATAACTAATTCCGTTAGGCACATATCTCACTTTTTTGTATAATAACTAGTCTCTTCCAAATTTACTGTAAAATCCAATAATATAATCCATCATTTCATTTAATATATATTTTCATGTGCTTCAATTCTTATTTAATAAAAATCAAAAGTTTTAATATAATATCAAGGTTGCACACAATACCAAAAAATTAAAATATTATTCACTAAAATTACTATCCAATCAATTCCTAATATCTAATCCAAAATTTATGCTTTGATCCACCAAAGTTAAGCTATTAAAAAATTATTTCATATGCACTAATCAAATTTAATTCATTTTTATAAATAAAATCTAAAATATTTATTTTTCATATTTAGTCTTATACGTACATTACACCCCACGTATTGTTACGCATTAACCCAAATATTCTCAATAACCTTTAAGGTTAATTTTCTACTCATATAAACTATTTTTACTGCGAAAAATAAAATAAATAGGCTTCCCAATTGTATTTTAACTAATTTTTTTAATTTTTATAATTAATCCAATTGGTTAATCATTCACCAAAATTTCAATTGATATCCAAAATTCATGAATTTGGTGTCGATCGGTACGAATTTTTGTTATGTACATTTCTATGAGATCCAATTAAATTTTTATTAGGGTTTAACATACCCAAAAGCCTCCCAAAGTTTATTCAACTTGGGGTATTTATTTTGATGTTTACAAAATAAATGAATGAAAAGTAATCACATATTTGTGATTTACGTATTACCAAGAGTGTATTGGTATAATTTTTACTGAGTTTTACCTATGGTAGAGTAATAACCTATTTTTTATTTTTACTATAAAATACCACTACGATAAAAATTATACATCTAGAATCATAATACATGGCTTACTTATCATTTTTGTAACAAAAACTATGAGAAATGGCTTACTTATTTGTCGAATCCGTTGAAAAATCGGATCTTCCTTTCATTCCATTTCCCTTTCTCATTGATTTCTCTATTTCACATCTTCGAAAGTGCAAAATAAAAGAAAGAATGAAGATAGGAAGAGCAATGCATGAGAGTTGACCCACTTACTTTTACAAATATATGGTCATCTTCCTAAATTACTCAATTGTGATTCTCTTAACCCACATATATATTGCCCATTACAAATAAATATCCACCATATAAATATATATACTAAATTTACCATCCCAAATTTATATAAATATTTTTTTCTCTTTACCCATTTTTTATAACTCTATCTTAATTTTATTTTTATTATTATGATTATTATTATGATTATGATTACTATTATTATTATTATTATTATTATT
>JAJIYU010005458.1:0-22255 GCA_030144865.1 Tinospora cordifolia
CAAGTTTTTTGGCAAAGATGATCATCGTTTGTGCAAATGGTGGTGAATAATTGGCATGAACCACCTACCAAAGAGTTCAAGCGCATTAGCACAAACAACGACGACAAGATCTTGTTGTCAAAGCTCGCTAATGTGTTTGGAGTGTTGGTAGGGGAGTTGACAAAGAATGAATTGATGACGCTGATATGAACTCATCACAATAGGTGACGATTTTTTTTCTTTTTTTTTTTTTAAGAGAAATCAGATAGATTATATTACTAAATAAGAAGCTGTTAGATGAGGTATCTGGAGAGCAAAACAAAATTTCGTGGTGTACAAAATGTTTTGCCAATTGCCTAACCAGTCCCTGAAACTATATCATTTGCTAAAGGATCCAAGTACAAAACAAAATATTGGATCTTTTCCAAGTGCTAATTACATCTTTGCAAACATTGTTAATTAAACAGTCTACTATTTCGCTCCTCCCAAACGATAAACCAGATGGCGAAAGATATTATTCTCCTGTATTGTATAATGTTTCTGGGCTAGTTATGTTCTTCCTCTCGCAAATCACCTCCCAACAGCATCAATTCGATCATGTGGCACTTCTATTGCCATCTATTCCATATCTCTATCAAAAAACTACAACTGCTGAATAGATGTTGCATCGTCTCCTCATGCCTCCTGCACAAGTTGCATACAGTGGTCAGAAAATTTTTTTGCATGATCCCAGCACTATTTAGTTTATTAAGGAAGATGAGTCATGCTAGCAGCTTGGCTTTGGTTGGGACCTTAGTCTTCCCTACCAAGTGGACATATTGGAAAAGGGTAGCATTGTTCCTATTATTGTCCAGTTGTCTGGTGAAGGATTTTACTATGAAGGCATGGTCTTTATCCCCTATCCATTCAATTTTGCTTGTATCTTCCAATTTCCAAAGGCTAAAATGTCTGCAACAGATTTATTAGATATGTGATTCTCGGAACCTAGTTTTTTTTTGAAACAGAAACTTTATTATATTAATAGATTCTGGGAACCTAGTTGTCCCTGATGTTTCTATTACTATGCAAATTCCACGGATTCCTCCATGCCTCCGTCTTTGTTTCCTTCGGAATGACTATACTTTGTTGTTGTCCCTTCACCATCTTTGTTATTTTTATGTATCTTCCATTCTTGTTAGCCAGGACCTCCATTATTATGGTTTAGCCTTCTTCCTGAAACACTTCAATGCTCCTACTTTCTTATGTTTTCGACGCCACCTTCTCTTTATCCAATGCACCGCTTCTCTGTTCACCACTATTTGATAGTGTCGAGCTTTTGTCAATTCTTGAATAATAATCTCCTTGCTATCCCATGTGAAGCATATCGAGAAGAACTTGTATCGTGTGGGAAACGATACGTAATTCCATTCCCCCCTCGTGAAGTGCCGCACTTGGCATTTACTACTTTGACCAGCCTCCTCCTTAGATATTCTTCGTTTCTCTTTTTTAAAACTGGTTTCCAAGGTTTCTAGGTTTTTTTTTTTTTTTGTCGTTTTGATATTTGCTACTCTTTTTTTTTACTCGTCACCAGAGTCCACCCATCGTATTCGTCTTCCCTCTCCTGTTGCAAGAGAATATCTTTCCATGACTTCTCTCGCAAGCAACTCTCATCCTTGATCCTTGCTATTGTCAATCTTGCGCCGTCTCAGTACCCGATCCTAGGCTGCCATGGGTGCAGTTTAGAGCTTTGGGATTCATCATAACAATTCCCCCCACTCATTTCCCATTCCGTTCTCCGAGCCCTTTTTTCCATACTCCAATCCCTTATATCCTTTTCCTTTCCGAGTGCATCTCTCCTCCTTCCCCATGCCTTGCTCTTTTGCCACCTTCTTCCCTCTTCTGTTCTCCATCCGTTCTTTTTCCACCGTAATCTCTCCTTCCTTCGTTCCTCGTGTCTTTTCTCCATTTGTTTCGTCTCTCCATAACCCCGTCTCTTCGTCCTCATCTCCAAATCCCTAATGATGAAGAAAACAACTCCACGCATTTTCGAGAATTGCAGAATGGTTCAGCAGATGTGGAGTAGATGGGCACAAAGATACAAAGATTTTGACCCACCCACAGAACAGAATAGGTTTAGCATCCCAGCAGGTTTGATGACAAGAAGATTGCAGCAATATTGGAAGCTCATGGTTTTTGCAGTTTGGTACACCAGTTGGGAAGAAAGGAACACAGGGCTTTTTTTGGATAAAGTTAGATCAGAAAGTATTTTATGGAAAAGATCCAATATCTTATTTGCAACTTGGGTATCGAGTACAAAGTTGGGGAAAGGATATCATTTTGGGGAATGGCTATATAAAGGAGAAAATTTTCTGCATATTTTGTAACTTGTATGTGGTGCCTTGATATCTCATCAGGCAACACAATTTTATTATATTAATATAATAGTTTTTGTTTCTAAAAAAAATGGAAAAGGAAAAAAGAGCTTAAAAGCTAAGTGAAATAAAAGTCATCCATTGTACAAAACACCCAAAAAAAATCAAATTAGCAAATACTCTTATCAATTAAAAATAGATAACAATGACATTTGTGCTCCATATCAACCAGTAGTGACAAAAATAAAGAACATTTCTTTACAAAGAAAGCATCCTGAAGCTGTAGTGAAGAACGAATATGCATTCCAAGAATGATTATCAACTTCTTCAGTGTTGGCTCTTGATTTATGAGCACGAAAGGCCCAATGACTTCTCTATTTCATAGGCGAAAATGAAGGTCACACAAGGACAACCACACAACCCAATCTACTCCAATAAAAGAATTAAGATTAAAGGCAGAGAAACACCTCACCACTAGCTCTCCCTTTAGACCACATTATAGGAATCTCTAGAATCCTCTCGAAAAGCTGCGCAAGAAAAAAAGGAAGGCCAAGCAAATTACCATATGCTTCATATAGAATAATGTCTTCTAATATTCTTGTAGCTTTGATAATTAGATATCAGTTTTTCCTACACATCTCCATATACAAAAGTGAAAGAAGGGGGAAGAAGAAGAAGAAGAAGGAAGCAAGAAACAGGAAATGGGAGCATTGTCAAATAGCTTACTGGAACAAAAAGGTTTGAGATCTTTAGATTGGCATGCCAATTTTGCTCAACGAAATCAACAAATACATCTGTGGACAACCATCCACCTTCTTTAGCCTCTTTAGACACTATATCTGATCTCCACTCCTTACAAGCCCCATTTAGATGCACATGAACACGGCCGTAATGATTTTGAAATTTAAGATGGCCTTTGACATTATCCATCTCTCTGTCAAAGAGTGTGAAATACATAAAGATTACAATCATGAATGTTCTCTCTCATTTAAACAATATGTTTTCTAATAGGGGAAGGCGAGAAGAAAGCAAAGAATGGAACAAAGTATGAAGTGACATGTACAACCCGAGAGGTTCGAATATGCAACAAATAAGTAAAAGACATGCTACCAAACCATAGATAAGTAGAACCCACACATTGAAATTGATTGGAATTTCCTCATTAAAATTCTTGTGATTGAGCAATATCTGGTATGGTTGAAGAAATCTCTTATTATATTCATTCATCAGTTCAAAACCTGAATTATTTTACCAAGCTGCAAAATGATTTTATTGCAATTCAAGACAAAGAAATAAGGCACATGACACATCAAACACAAAGGGACCACAATGTTGAGGCATGGCTAGGTGAAGCAATATGCTAAATATATAAAAATTTAACAAATATTAATTAAATAAATGATAATACGGTTAATTATTTCATTTAAATCAAATACTGAGGGAAAAACTCACAAACAGCTCATGAAGTATTTTATTCAAAATACAAAATCAAATCAATTAAAATCTAGCTATCAGTCATTATGACCTAAATAAATATGACCAATTCCAAAGCCGTATAAATTTCAAGTACAGAAATCGAGACTAATCAAAATTATTTGAAAATATTGAAGCATTATAAGTTGAGAACCCTTAATCCACCAAATGCATAAAAACAAAGGTAAATAGCAGATTTTACATAGGTACAACAAACTACAGTGCAAACCCAAAGTGGGTCTTACAGAAAATAGTTTAAAAATTTTTAATAAAATAAGTTCTTTTTATCTGAGCCAAGATATAAACGTACCTGCATATATACATACATATGCTTAAAAAAACACCATGGCTATGCAATAGATTCATGTTTTTAATCTTCAGAGTTATTTTTAAAAAAATTGCTAAAAATACATAAATAACAGAAAGAACTTAGTTTGTAGTATCTTCTTAGTGGCTAAACAAAATATTGCTGTTTCCAGAATCATTAAAATATACTTGTAAAACACGTATGACATAACATATATTTGTAATATATATATAAGGGAGACTTTGGGTAGTTTAGGATAAAAAAAAAGTGAAACATAGATAAGCATGTAAAAGAACTCCTCAGGACACTTTCCGTACAAGATGACAAAGGAAAAAGAAACAGGACTAGAATACAATAAATTCAAAGGGGCTTACTGGCTTTAAGTATTAAGTTATAAAAAAAAGGTCAGAAAAGTGAAAAGATACACGTGCAAGATTCCTCAAAATGCCAGGTGCATAAGAGGACAAAGAAAAAAGATAGAATGCTAGAATTAAACCCTTTCAAAGGGGCAAAATTGGTAAGTAAAAGTTGCTAGGAAACCAAAATCTAAACAGCACATCAAATTTTGTAGTAGTTATAGATTATAGATATAGACACAGCTGAAAATTTCAAAAGACTCATCGCAAACATAGTTGTTTTTTTAGAAGCCCAATGGTAAACTTATGCATGGATATTTACTTTTTTCCGAATTATTGAGACTGCAACTATCGCAGTCAAGGTTTTTAAGCAAGTATATTAATTAATTGCAGAAATGTCAGATAACAAATAAATAAATAGAAGTTTTCTCCAAAACTATAACAAGATAGTAACACCATTTGAAATATTTATCATGTCAGCTGAACAAGAATTCAAATAATTGGGAAACACAAAAGCTTTTTGGTTCACGCCTGGAACTTTTTTTCCCTTCTACTGCTTACATATTGAATGCCTGCCAAATCAAGATGGGAGTGAGTAATCACTTCATAATAAACTATATGCTTGGTGCAACAGAAATTTTTTGCATCGAATTGTTCCCTTTAATTTTTTACCAAGAGAGCTTCTCTAGATATAATTTTGCCTAATCCTAGACGTGAAAGACTAATCCTAGATATGAAAGACCAACGTTGAGACAATTCACATCTCCTTCATTCCAATAGAATCAACACAGCACATTCTGTTTTGAAAATCTAAACAGTGTTTGGTTTATGATAAAGATGCATTCAAAATTCTAAAAACATGAAAAAAGTGTTTGATTCATTGAAACACAAGAAAGGTTTTCTGAAATTTACATAGGTCACGAGTTTGCTCCCTAAGAAATGAAAATGATGTTTTCCAAGAACTTGCTTTTGAGTTCTATTCAACTTTTTAAAACCATAAACTAAATACAACCGAAAGTTCTTCTTTTGAGGTTATTGGGTTCTCCAAAATAGTTGATGAGCAAACGCAATTAGGATGGTCACAAGAGGTTCCACATAGAACAGTCTTCAAATTTAGCATTTCAATTTTGCTAGGCTAGAAGTACAACTTGAAATACAAGAGGAAGTAAAGAACTTGGGAAGCGAAAGGAGTAAAATGCTCTTGCATGGATGGTCTTGCCTGTTCGCAAAAGTGAAAAGGATTCTTACTAGAGATTTGGTTAGAGATGGGGAACCTAGAGGTTATTTATGCAAAGGGTCCGCTTCTTGAGGTATTTAATTATGCAGCCGAGGAAAATATATGTGCTCAATAGGTAGAGCACCATAGCCCCCTTAGGTCAAGTCAACCTTTGTCATCACATCAAAAAAGCAAGGGAATGAGCTTTTTTAAGTAAAAGGCCACCATAAACAAAAACACAAATCACAAATCACATAATCCATTCTACTAGAATCATTGTCTTGCTAAAGCTCAAAAATTAGACCTAATTTCTTGTGTTTTCGGCTTTTTAACCATACTTGAGCTTTTTATACTACACAAACAAGGTGAACATTTTTTTATGTTGCTTTTGGAGTACTAATACTTTATCATGGCAAAGAAACAAAATTTTCAAAAAGTTAGGGCCAATTAGTCTATACCCTCAATCACTAACGTGAAGGTATGCTTAACTTTATCAAAGTCATTAAAATGGATAATGCATAACACATGTTTAGAATTAAATGAACAAGTAATATAAGCCATACTCACCTTGGTTCTCGGTCACCATATCCAAGAAGCATCAATGTTCCACCTGTGAAATAAACAGAATCAAGGGTAACAGGAAGCATTTTTCGAATGCCTTCAGGCTGGATATCACCAACTCCAACAGATAGTTCGGCAACAAGATCTTCAAGTTTTGAATTCATACATGACTTCAATTTTTGAATGTTAACACTCAAAAAGCCCAATAACCGCTCTCCTGCACCTCTAGGTAAAGAGGGCAAACCTGATTTTACATGCAAGGGCCAAATGGGAATAGAATGGTGCATTACCAACCATGGCCCAAGCTTTGATGATGTGGTCTTTTGAGATGACAAACCATTTCTTCTCTCAGGTTTGCCAGCAAAGGACTCCAGTTCTTGATTTTGCAGATTGTTAAAACTTGCACTTGAAATAGAATGGCTTTCACCAACAAGAACTCTTTTTAATTCCCAATCCTTTATATTGCATGCACCCATCTGCCCCGCTTCAGGGAGACTGCCCCTTGACTCTAAATGTTTGTCAGATGTCCCTGAAGTCCTGCTCTTGCCAATATCAAATGGTTCACGCATAAAGCTGAAGTCATCAATTTGATCCTTGTTCTGTCTGTCCCTCAGGAACTGCTGAGTTCCAGAATCACCTACATTCTGGTCAGAAGACATGGTACCTTCACTGCCGCTGTAACTTACAACTGTTGCATTTCTTCTAGTTTCATCATGTTCCACAATAAGAGACTGAACCCCAGAAGCCTCATAGCTTTTAGATGAAAATGGTTTTACCCACTGTGAAGGAATAAACTTCCTACCAGATAAAGCTTGAAAATATCCACGCGCAGCAACTGCACTACGTTCGAGATTTCTTCTTTTAGCAGAACAATCAGCAATAAATATGTCTTGTCCATAAGCCTTCCTTTTGAATCTACGGCTTATAGGACCTGTTATCATTCTAGACCATAAGTCCGTCCCAGAGCCAGGAATTTTCACACCCAATGATTTCTCTAGGTCTGCATGTTGTGAAATGTGTCCAACACCTGAATCCAAGCAATGATGATCCCTCCAATGCATCGGCTCATCCATGCAAAAGAATGAACCAGAGCTAGCTTTGTCAGTCGACTGAGCAGTGCTCTCCTCAAAATTTTCGTCAGCTGAAAAACCAGAACTTTGTTGGGGGACAGTGTAACCCATCTCAGCAGCTTCCCTTGCAGCTTCATACCTTTGTCTAGCCCAGTTAGCTCCTGCCTCCTCTCTAGCAATCCTCCTTATTTTAGTACGATAGTCTATTCCTTCTTCAGTAGAAATGTGCCTCTGCAGAAAGCTATCAGATGAGGGAATCCCTAACCAGGAAAAATCCTCTTTCTGCACAATCAACACATTTGGCCGTAATAAAATTGCATCTATCACAAACTTCCCTTGTCGCAGGCTTGCAAATGGTCTGACACGAAGTTTGATTCTGGGGACTTCACTGCAGGAGAACTCCTCATGATGAGGCCCAATGGAACCCTCCTCCAAGGTAATACCCAAAGGAGAAACACTTCGAACCCTACCAAAATTGAGCTCACGTTGAAGATAGTCACTAAGCATTGAACATATAGAGGGCAAAAGCCTGGCTTCAATAAACCTTTTCGTTCTGGCTTGCCCATACCATATCAACATTCCTACCGCTGATACTATTGCAACAAAAATGGAACATCGAACCAACAGCAATCCCTCCTTCCACAATGGAACAAATGATCTAACCAAAGCTTTGCTTCCAGAAAACCGCTCCTTGATACAATTCATCTTTATCCTACCACTAGATCTGAATTTCCACAAAGGAAACTCTATGTTTCTCCCAACAAATTGTGAAGATAAAGACCCTTGAGACCTCTTATAATTCTGCTTTGCACAGATAGGTTTGGGCAAAGCCCTAGTTCCCAGTTTCCCTCGAAAAATAGAAGCCAAATTGCCATTACCCACTGAACTGTTAATTGGAAAGCCTAAAAATGGGTTATGCAAACATTCAATGCTCATTATCTCCACTTATATATCCAACAGTCAACCACAGTCA
Organism: Tinospora cordifolia; assembly: GCA_030144865.1. Taxonomy (NCBI): domain Eukaryota; kingdom Viridiplantae; phylum Streptophyta; class Magnoliopsida; order Ranunculales; family Menispermaceae; genus Tinospora; species Tinospora cordifolia. Next base: position 8,287 of record JAJIYU010005458.1, read on the forward strand.
TCGGTCAGGGGCTGAGAAAAGAATTCTCAGACCCCTAGAGTTTCAGTCACTTAATGGGTCCCAGATCATTCAGACCTAGTGAAGAAGAGAAAAAGAGAGCAATACTTGTTCAATTAAGAAAATTTTAAGTATGCAATTAAATTAAGTATACCAAGTCTCAAGTATAAACAACCACTAGCATGCAAAGATTAGCACGCCATCTCAAAGAATTACTTAAAAAAGATGGTAAATACTGCCGATTACAGCACAACCAACCATGGCATGGAAAATCAATGGAATTTGCCAAGTGCTTTGCGCTTTTTTTTGTGTCAAACTTATCAAATTGAGCCCTGGTCATTTCACAAATGCAAACAGTCAATAAATTCTAATATTCCAATTAGAAAATGCAAAACTTCAACATAAAATTCGACAAAATTATATAAACTTCAAGGAAAGGTAAACATGTTTTATTTCATCAATAAAGCTCCATCCATTTGTTTAATCAAACAATTGCAAAACACAAAAATAATAATTTAATAACAAGTTGACAGATTATGTAATCTTACAGGAGATGTCTTATAGAAAAGTACTTAAGGAAGGAAAATAATAAATAAATAAGAAAAAACAGTTAGAATGAGAGAACAACTTACTAATACCAAAATAAATAAATAAATAAATAAAAAGAACATTTGCAGGCATCTATTTATTTTTCAGTCCCATATAACAAGATAAAAGGCAATATACCCTTCGAAAAACAAACTAATATGTTAAGCACTCTAGAATGTAAAACTGGTAAATTATATAATCTAGAAGCATGCCATCACAATATTGGCAAATCATAAAACTGATTAGAAATACAGACCATTATAAAAAATTATCAACCCACAAAACAAAATTAGTTTTGTGGGATAATTTATGAATACTTTTATGTAAAAAGTATCTATATATATTGGTTTTAACATATATTACAAGAAGTAGAGAAATTTTAACATACAAGCAAACTTATTTAGAATTATTTAATTTTTTTTGAAAAGAAACTAAATAATATTTTATATTGATAATTGTCCACACGAGATATTTTTAGAATTATTTAATTGAGTTTATACAAAAATTCTTCATTTAAAATTAAGTTGTCCCAAATTGATTTCAATTTTCTAGTGCCTAAAGTCTATGGCAAAATCAAGTACTAAATAGAAAAATGAAAAGAAAAACATTAAAGAACAGCATCTAAAAGGTAACACAAGTGCCCAAATTGGTCCTTGGTACTTCCTTAAAAATTAAGTAATATTTTAAGGTAATCAACAAAATATCAGCATTTAGTTCGATTTATGTACCTCATAATGCCCCATAAGCATGTGCCAAAGGAACCAGAATGCTAAAGTTGTCTAGAAAAGGGGCTAAGTAAGAAGCAACCAAGTCAAGGCAAGGGGAACAACTGAAAGATTGTTTTGCGGAATGTCAAAGGATTGTAAAATGGGAGAAAGAGGGGGCTGATTAGAAGGATTTTTAGAAGAGCGAACCCAAACATTTTATACGACAAGAGACAAAAGAAAAAGGACAATTGAGTCAAATATGGGGCTCCAGATTTAAGGGGTGGTCTCAGATGCCAACGGATGGGTCCTCAGAGATATTTTGGTTGATTAGAACCCCAGTCAACTAAGGTCAAAAGATGCTCAGTACACTTTTTCTTAGTGTCCATTTGCGTTAAAGGTAGTAAACACAGAGATTGGTGGTTGACAGGAGTACATGGACCATCTACATCGACAGATTGCAATCTTCTCTACAATGAGCTACTAGGATTTTCAGTGGTTTGTGGTGCCTTTGAGGCAATTTTAACATGCCAAACTTTTGGAAGAAAATTCAATAGCATAAGATTAACCAAAAGCATGTGGAAATTTGATAAGCCAATAAAGGGTTTAGAGTTGAAAGACCCTCCAGTATATAATGAAGCCTTTATTTAGTCAAATGTGAGGAACAATCCTATATGTTATTTTTTTTTTTTTTCTGATGCAGAAACTCATATATATTAATTATAAAAGATAAGTACAAAATGTCAGATGAGGTATTCGGACTTTATAGATCAATACAACATTCAATAGATTGTAAAATATTTCTCCCTTTACATAACTAATCCCCAAACGAGTACCCTATGCCTAATTTAATATGACAAATCCATGTAGCAAAAAGGTTGTTTGATCATTCCCACAACATCCTTGCCGTCTCTCCTTTATTGGAGAAAATCCTAAAGTTCCTCTCTTCCCACACAGCATACCAAACAGCAGCCAAGATGACTTTTTAGTATGTTGCATACCGGACTTTCTCCTCTTTGCATCAGGTTAGGAGTAGGAGAGGCTTTATCCTTTTCTACTGGGAGGAAGACCTAGAGAGAATTATATCAGACCATAGACCTATAACTTTGAACACCAAATCCATTTCAAGTTTTTTTTTTTTTTCTTTTTTGAAAGGAAACGATATATTTTATATATTAGAAATGCAAGATTGAATGGTTCATAGAGATTTTAAGGGATTTCTAGAGAGGTGGATCCACAATCTGACATACGTAGTCCAAAAGGCCATGGCTTTATGATCAAGCTTAAGAAGATCAAAGAATCCAGTAAACTTTGGGATATGAAGACGTTCAGTAGAAAATTAGAAATGTTGCCCAAAGAAGAGATTGGAAGAAATTATCTCAAGCCTTGATAAGATGGAGGAAGAGGAACAATGGTTTGGCTAGTTGGATACTGTTCACAAGATTTATAACGTTGAGTTGATAGCAGTGTGTCTTAGGGAGGACAAAATGGCTCTATAGAGGACTAAGATAAAATGGCTTCAAGAAGATGGTGCATCGCAAAATGCTTGCACAAAATTCTCAATAGTAGGAAAAAGTGCAACACTATCTCAAAGGTTGAGCTTGAAGATGGCAATCTTGCAAAGGAGGATGCATAGGTGGTAGACGGTAGACGGTAGACGGTAGGACCATCCTTTTGACGATGGAGGAAGAAATTAAAGTAGTTGTGTTTCCTTGCGATGGAAACAAGGCCCCAGGTTTGGATGGTTATGCAATGTTGTTTTATCCCCAAAATAAAAATAAAAATAAAAATAATCATTCTTTAACGAGGATATTATGAGGATGTTTGAAAACTACTTCCAAAAGGGGTGGTGATATCCAAACAAAGGAGACATCCATTTGACTCAATGCACAGTTGATTGCAGTTCAATAAATCCCGGGGCGTCTCTTTGGGTTATTTTAGCTCTCCATGAAGATCTTGAGCTAAAATATTCGTGGATGTGGTTCCTCGAATAAAAGAAGGCTAATCAGAAAGACTATGACAATGACAGAGGCGAATTTGATTCCTTTTCAAGAAACCAAAAAATGTGACTTCGAGCAGTCTCCAATTGCTGAGTTATGGAAATAAGATTTGTGGATTGGGCTTCTATTATTGCAGAGGGGATGGGAAGGGGATTGCTAATTCTTTGGGATGTCAAACACATCACAGTGCAAGAAAGGTGGGAAGGAATGCATTCTTTAACAATCAAACTTGGTGGGGTTGGTGGGCCTAATTGGTGGTTTATGAACGTTTATAGTCCGTGCGACAAGGAGGGTCGTGTTAACCGTCTGACTAAACTGGCTGCTCTATCCTCTAGCATTAAGGGTCGTTGGTGTTTTTTTTTTTTTTTGAAAAAGGAAACTAATAGATATATATTAATAAGAAAGGATTACATGCCGGACGAGAAGTCCGACGACCAAGCATAACAAAATTACATGGAACATAAAATACTCCCCCCTTTACAAAGCCACTCCCCTAGGGTCGCTGGTGTATTGGAAGTGACTTCAATATGGTTCGACACTTGGGAGAAAAGAAGAATTGTCTGCGCACATCCAATATCAAGTTCATGTTCGACGACTGGATCAATGAAATGGATCTTCAGGAACCGCAACTAAAAAATATGCGATTCACATGGAGCAATGGTCACAATAGGCCTGCCATGTCTAAGTTGGATAGATTCTTGTGCAACAAGGAATAGGGAAATAAAATTCAGTATCAAAGGGTCTGGGGCATGAAAAGGATAACATCTGATCACTGGCCAATCATGCTGGACACAGACGAAGTTAAATGTGGGCCGGCTCCTTTTCTATTCAAGAACTAGTGGCAGCATCACCCCAAATTTAAGAATATCGTGCTACAAGAATGGGTGCTAACCGAAGCAGAAGGTGGGAATGATACAGAATAATGATGAAGCTACAAAATTTAACGGGAAAATTAAAGGAGTGGAGTAAGGGGAAGATAGCAGAAGAAGAATCAAGGAGACATGAGATGATGGAAGCATTACGACTATTGGATGGGAGACTGGAGACGAAAGATAATTCGAAGTTACTTGATGAAAGAAAGAAGCTAATCGAGGAAATTCATATGATGGAATGCAGACAGGAACAAAGAAGCAGGCAACGAGCCAAAGGTGAAGTGGGCCAAGAAGGAGATGTCAATTCGAAATACTTCCATAAAATTCTATCTTTACGGAAGTCTTGAAGTATGATTTCAAAATTAGAAGACAGGTCGGAAAATCTCAAGGAAAACGAGGCAGACATTGAGCCCCTAATTACCCATTATTTCAGTGACCTTTTCAAGGAAAAATCTTATCCAAAATGGAGAATTGATGGAGTGCAGTGGCAAGGTGTTACTGTAAAAGACCGTAGATGGTTGGAAAGGGATTTTGAAGAAGATGAGATAAAAGATGCGGTTTTCAGTTGCAATGGAAGCAAGGCCTCCAACCCGAATGGCTTTACTATGGGTTTTCTCCAAAAAAACATTGGACATAGTGAAGCACGACATTTTAGCATATACAAAAGAACTCCACAAAGACACCATTGTCAATAGGAAGGTGAACGAAACTTATTTATGTCTCCTCCCTAAGAAGCATAACTCCCTACGGGTTGAGGTCTACCGCCTGATCAGTCTCACGACAAGCTTATACAAGATCATAGCCCAAACCCTAGCCAATAGAATCAGAGTTGTTCTTCCATCCACCATCAATGAAATTGAGCACCAAATGGATTTCGTTAAAGACTGCCAAATAACGAATGTCATCCTAATTGCAAACGAAGCTGTAAAGGATTACAAATCCAGAGGAAAAGAGGGATTGCTGCTAAAAGTGGACTTTGCTAAAGCATATGACCCTATGCGGTAGAGCTTTCTGAATTTCGTGTTAAAGCAAAAAGGATTCGAGAAACAATGGAGAAGATGGATAATGGCTTGTCTTCAATCAACAAGCTATTCGGTTTTCATTAATGGCAAACCCAGGGGTAAGTTTGATGCTCACAGAGGTTTGAGGAAAGGAGACCCGCTTTACCCTTTTTTGTACACAATAGTAGCAGACACCCTAACCAGAATTATTGAGAAAGTTGTGGAATAAGGGAGAATGGAAGGAATGGCGATAAGAAAAGACAAGGTCCAACTCACTCACTTGCTCTTCGTTGATGATTGCCTGATTTTCTTGCAAAATCGGAAGGAGGACATAGAGGCGATTGCGGAATCCCTAAATGCTTTCTATTTCTTATCGAGATTAGAAATAAACAGGAAAAAGAGCCAGGTTCTAGACATAAATATGGAGGATGAATTAGTGAACTATTGAGCCCAAGACCTTAGGGTCTGTTCTGGAAATATGGGGGATAATCTGATCAGGCAAGATTTTGGCATTCAATGGTGCAAAAAATCAGACGAAGAACTGCTGGATAGAAGAAGAGCTTCCTATCAAGAAGAGGTCATTTGCTGCTGATAAAAATAGTTTTAGATGCCTTACCCACCTATTTTTTATCTATGTTTAGATTGCCAAAGAAAGTAGCGGCTGTCATTGAGAAATCCATGAGGGATTTCCTGTGGAAGCATAATGAGTATCGAAGGGGATACAAACTGGTCAACTAGGATCAGGTTTGTAAAGCAATCGATCGAGGGGGCTTGGGCATAGGAGGCTTGAAGAGGAGAAATATAGCTCTAATAGGAAAGTGGTTGTGGCGAAAGGTTTGTACAGCAATCGATCGAGGGGGCTTGGGCATAGGAGGCTTGAAGAGGAGAAATATAGCTCTAATAGGAAAGTGGTTGTGGCGAATGAAGGTGAATCCCAGGGCACCGTGGGCCAGGATAGTGATGAGTATCTATGGTACAAAGGCATAGGGACGGGACAAGAAGCTAGCATTAAGAGGAGATGTAGTCACCACTCCCATACATAGAAAATTCAAAAACAATATTATATGGAAGGTAAGGAACGGGGATACAATGGATTTTTGGGGGGATATCTGGTGCGGCACATGGAGGTTAAAGGAACAATTCCCTAATGTGTTTAGACTTTCTACTAAGCCGGTAGAGCCAATTTCTGGAGGGGGACAGATTGCATTGGGGATGGAATTTTCATCTTCAGGGCAATATAGGAGAAGGGCTTGTTGCAAAGTTGAGTGAATTACTATCAACTCTTCACAGCTTTCATCTAGAGGAGACAATTGAAGAAGACCATCCTCAGTGGTGTGGAGAAACTAACAAGAAGTTTTCAGTGAGATCACTCTTGGAAAGTTATTCTGCAAAACCGGCTCAGTAGCCATCAGCCCTAGCTGCATTCATTTGAAAGATTCTTGCTCCTACAAAGGCTTGCATTCTAGTATGGCTGATCAGCATGCGCAAATTGAACACAGCAAACAACCTTCAAATTTGTCTTCCACATCTCTATCTAAACCCTTCGATCTGTGTGTTGTGCAAGACTAATTCGAAGACAGTCCAACATGTTTTTGGGGAGTGTAGGGTGTTGCAACAGTTATGGCGCTGGTGGAAGCAAAAGCACAAGAGCATACTACCCCCTCCTACAGATCAGTTGTTCCAGGTTCCAGATGAAGTTTTAGCATCGAAGTTACATCAGTATTGGAAGTTAGTTTTGTTCGTCGTATGGTACACCATTTGGAAGGAAAGGAACGCAAGAATGTTTTTGGACAGAAGCAAACCAAACAAACTTGTTTGGAAGAGATCTAATATTTTGTGCACCACTTGGATCTCCATATTAAAATTAGGACAAGGATATAAATTCGGAGAACGGTTATGCAACGGAAAAAATATCATTAAAGCTATGTAGTCTTGTTGTCATTTTGTTCATGCCCAGATATCTCGTCTGGCTATGTTTGTAAACTCTTATTATTATTAATATACTTTCTAGTTTCCTTTCAAAAAATAAAATAAAATAAAATAAGACTTTAAACCTATAAGCATAGTCACAAGCTTATACAAAATCATCTTAAAGGTGCTTGCAGCAATATTAAAGGCATTGGTACATAATGCCATTAAGGCAAAACGTATGACTTGGTAGAGTGGGTTTTTTTGGAAATATGTTCTTAAGCAAAATGGCTTCCGGCCCTAATAGTTAATGTGCACACGATGGCGCTTCTTTGATTACCTATTCCATTGTGATAAATGGAAGACCAAGGGACAAATCAAATGGAAGGCATGGATTAAGGAAAGAAGATATGTTGTCACCATTTCTCTTCACCATTATGGTGGATGCTTTGAGCCACCGGATGTCCTGAGCTTGGAAATATTCTTTGGAGCTGGGTTTCTTATTTGGAAGGAACAATGTAGAGATTTCATGTCTACAATATGCATGCATCATTCTTTTCTTTTTAGGTGGAGAGGAGGAAAAATAGGGTGAACACTTTAAATATCATACATAGCTTTTGTGAGATCTTAGGAGTCTTTCAAAGAGTCAAATGGCTGGCATAAATTTATCACAAGATCATTTACTCAAGCTTGCTGATAAGGTTGGTTGTTCAGTGGGACTTGGGAGAATGGCCTCTACAATACCTTGCTCTCCCGTTGAGTAGTAATCGAATATCTTCAAATTTTTGGGCACTAGTTATCTCCAAAGTTTTGAGGAGATAGGACGGCTATAGGGAGCTTTTCCATGGAAGGACAAGTGGTTAACCTTGATCAGGTTGGTCTTTGGCAACTATTCCTACAAACTTTATAGCCATCTTTAACGTTCCGAGTTCAATGGTTGTGCAAATTGAGTAGGAAAATAGAAGATTTTTTGGAGAAGGTAAACAAGGAAGCAAGATATCACACCTAATCAAATGGAAATTTATCCAACAGCCAGTGGAGAGTGGTGGCCTCGAGATTGGGAAACTTGCATTAAAAATATGGCAATTTGCAATAAGTGGATCTAGCAATTTTTGGAGCGTCCTCAAATATTATGGGTGAGAGTTAAGAATTATAGAAGGTAGACATTGCGGGTTATCCCTTGTTGGAGGGGCTAGCAGATCCTATCTAATACAGCAATCTCCTTGGAAGTTCATTTCTTCACTAGTGTGGAGTGTCTCACCAAATGAGGAACTTAAGGCTAGAACGGAGATTTTTTAGTTGGGTGGTCTAATACTAGGCAATTCTTTCCCTCAACTCTATTATCTCTCTCCTTTACATAAAAAGCCTATTGTCTCCTTTTTATCCAACAACATTCATTTAGAGCACACTTCACCCTGGCAAGGAACCCTTGGGCATTTATTGAGCATGAAATAGAGGAAACAGATACATTATTACGATTGCTGAATAATGTTAGAATTTCGCAATACATGGACAGAATTCTTCAGTGACTTGAGACCTCTAAAATTTGTTGTCTTTCCTCTGCTTCCACTTTAAGTCTTCCTCTCCGTCGGTCATTTATGGGGTGCATATGTCCCAACGAAAGTTGTGTTTTTAGGCAGGCTATCTCATGGGAAAATTAATGCTGGAGAAACGTTACAAAAGAGGTTTCCATAGTGGTATCTCTCTCCCCACTATTGTGATTATGCAGCAAGGGCAAAGAATTGAATCATTTTTTATTCATATGTAAAGCTGAGAGGAGTTTGCAGGAAGGTTGGTTTAATTACTTTGGCCGTCATTTAGGCCTTCTCAAAATGTTCATGATGCCCTATTCTTGTCAAACTTTCACCCTCTTTTCGGAATAGAAGGAGCATATAGATTTGATTCACTTGCAACACTTTGAGCCGTATGGTTGGAGCAAAATACCAGAAACTTTCTATAATATGTCAAAATCTGAAACAAAGATTTGGGAGGAAATTAAACATAAGCTAGTTCATGGATCTATGCTCCCCTTTAGTTTGCATGTTTTCTATTTCTCAATGGTTGTTGAATTGGGATAACAACGGTATGAATGAGGGAAAGATCACTTTGATACAGGGTGGCTAGAACTTTTGGTGTGTTATGACTTATATATTATTGCTGGTGATCTTTGTACCTTCTGTACCTTCATTAATAGATATCTTTTGTTTATTCTCAGAAAAAAAATTTAAATTAATTAGCATAAGCCAGTAATGCTAGCATAGCTCAAATTTTTTTCACCTCTTAGAACTTTAAATTCTTGTCTTATCTGTCAACTACGTCCTTATACAGGAAGTGAAGGATGCTGATCCATGTACCCAACCCATGTAGCTCAAAAAATGAAAACAATAAAAAATAATAATAAAATAAAACTAAAAAACATTCCTTAAAAATTTTAAAAAGTTTTGGTGAGTTGAGTGGTGTGTAAGACTTCACATTTTGGAAGCCACAGCAACAGAATCTTAAACAACACTAGGACCTGCTAGATTCATTATAAACAGATACTTCACACTTAAGTATCTAAAATGTTAACAAACAGTAAGGAGAAACATTGTAACTAGGAGTTTGTGGTGCAAGTAAAACTATACAATCAACTATTTGGGATTTTCTGTTAATTGCTCATGTTTCTGTTTATGAGTTTGATAGTTCAAATGCAAAAATTCAACACATTCATTTACAATAAACTGTTTTTAATTGATAAGATGAGGTGAAAAAGACCGAATATGAAATTACCACAAACCAATGATCAAAACTCTGCCTTCCCTTGTTTGGTAATACACCTACAATAAATTACCTATTCTAATGGTTTGTCTCCCCATATGATGATTGTGCAACCCCTCAACATCACTCTACTAGCGAAAAGGAAAAAAGATGGGAGACCCAAAAAAATAGTATAACTAATTGATAAAGTAGATACATTAAAAGAACATCAAAATAAAGCTTTGTCCAAATTATTTGAAATTTATTTTACTATGAATTCCACAATTAACCACTACTTAAGGTCATTTTTCTATCAAGCTAGGTGTCAACGGTTTTTCCCATTATTTCAACCTGCTTCTATTCACATGGCCACACCATTTTATCTCACTTTTCTTCACCTTATTTTAAAATTTACAACTTTTTTCTATCATGAAATGCTATCCTAAGTAGATTTCTAGCCTTGTCACCTACCACCCCAATCCGAACCACTCGTTATCCCACGCTCATTTATCTAGGAAAATGTTAAAGAGATATCTACTGTATATATCACCATTGCAAACAATTAAACTAACTCAAAGCATGTAACAACAATTTAATCAAGGCAATCCAATTGGATGTCCATGTAGCGTGCTCTTTTATGCACATGCTTTTCTTAATTACTTGCATTTATGCCCCCATATATTTTTACCAATTTTTAGAAAAATCATTATAAAAGTCCATTTCAATCTTAATCACTCATTTATCACAAAAAATTATGAATTTATTTCTCAAATTACCACCTTACTTTGTTTTTATGGAACTGTCCTGCTCCTAAGGAAAATTTGTCCCTAGTTCTCCATCCTTGTGCATGACATACTCAGGGACACAAAAAAAAAAAAAAAAAAAAAAAACCTTCAACATACATCTAGTTTACTAACACAAGCAACTCCCTCATTTCTATTAATTTTGATACTGAAACAACAAAAATCCCTCATCTCACATTATAGTCTAACTTTACTAGGCATCCACTTCATCAATTAACGCAACTAATATGTAATTAAACTCATAGGGAAAGACTTTGATAGTTGAGTTGAGCTAAGCGCAATTAAGTCATTGAATATAATGTGTCCTATAGGACTTCTATCTCTAAGTATACACATTAGCTGAATAGGGCCAATTTAAACATAAATTTCAGCCAGCCAAATCATATGAACCATTGAAATTATCCCTCCATTGAACACCATTGAGATTTTGAAATAAATAAAAACCCAATTAATCACCTATAGCAAAGCTTTTTATCACTTAGAAGATTAATTGAACAATAAAATATGGAAATAACAAATGAGATTTTTTTTTTTTGAGTTGCAATAAGAAATCAATCCAGGTTATAATCAAGAAGAATGCGGAAATCACAACGGCTAATTAAACTGAAGAAAGAAACAAAGAAACAAAGAAACAGAACAGCTATTAGGGCTTGAGATTCAATAATTTCGGAATAAGTGAAACCATGAACCATCAAAAGATAAAATACCATTCGTTTCCACGATTTGCAACAACGTAAATGCCAAATGCTCGAAGCGTGAAAAAGCGAACAACAAAAACCCTAAAAATGAATCTCAAAGCATGAGAAAATCATCAAAATGAGAGGACTTCAAACCTTTTCGCATTCGATTCCTGCAATCTGAGAATAAATAAAGATCTGTATCTTTTCGTATTAATACGATAATTGTTGATGTTCTGAACGTTGCCACCTCTACAACTCTCTCGTCGTTTCTGGACTGGGGGCAGTGAGAGTGGCAAAGTGATGAGCGATTAGAAACTTTGATGGTTGGTTGCTTGGCTCACGCGCCTCTCCGAATCAACGGCAAAAATCGCAATCAAATGACTGATATACCCTTTACGAAACAATACCGCGAAATCACGTGTATGAGCGCAATCGCGCATGGCGTTTGCCGCACGTGTTGCTGCTGTTCCTGTGTCAACCACAACGTACTAACCTACTCGCCCAAATAATAGTAACCTACTCGCTCTCAAACTTTCCTCCTTTGAATTTTGGTTATTAAAATCCTACGTTTCGAGAAATTTTCCTTTGAAAGCAATAGTATTTAAAAAAATAAAAAGGAATTAAAAAAAGCCTATAAGTGGTCATTAGTTAGCTAATCACTTGCCAACTAGAAATGTAGAAATTTTTTTAATTTAAAATTTTATTTTTTTGTCAATTAAAAAATGCCCATATATTTAAAAAATACTTTAGAAATGTACTTTAAATTCTTTATTCCAAATCAGAACAAATATTTCATTGACATGTACCTCAATATGATATATCAATTCTCCACCGAGTATATTATGTGCAAACTTGGCTTCTCGTGCTACAGCATTATTTGATCAAACAATTCTAACAAACACATGACTGTCAAATATATTTCTGTGATTACTCATTAATTTGAGAAAAATATGTTTGTATATAATATTTAAAAATATATTATAAAAATATTATGTACTACAATGTTACACCGATATTCAATTTTTAATTACAGAAATGTGAGAATTTGGGGCATTACCATTTTAAATGGAAAATCCTGTAAAATCAACAACCAAAACAGTCAGCAATTAAAAAAAATCGCTACTTTCATTTTACATTTAATAAAGCAGTAATTACGATTCTGCCATGTTTTAAAATCTGTTCTTGTTGTGCTGTATATTATACACACTATTTACCATTATTGTCATTTTTCAATTATTTTATGCATAACACCATGTTCTTTTTCATAATTTCACCATTTTATATTCCTAATTTCATGTCAATTGTGCCACAATTTACATTTAGTATTTACCAAATTTGCCACCCATTTATTATAGCCGACCCATCCTTTTTGCATTGAAATTACACCATTACCACTTAAGTCATGCGCTTTTTTGTGTTGGATGATTATATAAAATCGGAGAAGCTCAAAAATCTAGGGCACAATTGCGTGAGAAATGCATTACTGAATTTCAACTATTAAAAGTGGTTCTATAACTAACGCGGCATGCATCATTTAAAATCTAGCATTTTTTAAAATAAAATCAGATTCTTGATAAATATGAAAACATTAGACTTTACAAAAATATTTTTAAAATAATGACATTTTTTGTAATTTCCTCCATTAATTTCTTATATTGGAATCACTATCAAGACTGCCCCTGAGGCAAGGCCCAAAGGGCGGTGGCCCTGCCCCGTTGTGCTTTAGGCCCCTTATTTTTAGAGTATATATATATATAATTAAAAGGGAAAAGCACATTTTTGTACAAAAAAGTAGAAATATTTACAAAAATACTGTTATTTTCAATTATATACAAAAACGAAAAAAATTAATATCAAAAATACCAGAAAACTGTTGAAAATATATTTTTTTTTTAAATGGAACAAAAAATGGCACATTTATTATAAGATTAAAAATAATGGTATATGGCATGTATAACTTTTGTATACACAACGTAGTAGGATGCATATGTTGCAGGATCTCAAAAATATAGTATACAGCATGTATAAGTTCTGCATACAAAATGCAATACATTGCAATATCTCACAAACACTGGTATACAATGTGTTTAACTTCGGTATAATGTGCATATATAACATGATATCTGTTAAGAAATGATTTGTTGGTATTATTTTTGAATAATATTAGTATAATATGTGTATATTAAAGGATAACAGTACTCAGAAACTGATTTGTTAGAATAAAAATGAAATATAATGGTATACAAACTCTAAAAGTGATGTACAATAATATAAAAATAGGTATAATATATACAATCTTTAAAAAAAAAATAGTATAACGACATTGTATGCCAGACGCTGTATACAGCATGGGTATAGTGGGCACTATAACGTCTGATATACCAGTTTGGCCACTATAATGATGGTATAACAATGCAAAAATGTCTAGTATCCAAGTTTTCAAAGACTTTTAAAGATTATATACAATATCTAGTATACCTAGAATATGTAGTCAAAGTCTTTACATCTAGGTACACTGAACCTATAACGATGATCAACATCAATATATTGGGCTATACACAAATGGTTCTGTAACATCCCAAAAAACTTATAAAACTTTTTGAATAATAGTTAAAGTAAATAAACATAAAATAAAATACTTGAAAAGTATAAATTTTAATTCTTAGGGCTAAGAAAAAAA
>JAJIYU010005459.1:0-22270 GCA_030144865.1 Tinospora cordifolia
TAGTACCTATCTCCTTCTGTAGATTCTGCTAGAACTGTGAAGTGAAGCGAAAGTCTCTGTCAGACACAATAGTCTTGGGTACACCATGCAACCTTACTATTTCCTTCTCATATAGTTCTCCCAGCTTACTGACTTGGTCTGTGGATCTGATTGGCAGGAAATGAGCCACTTTGGTGAGATGATCCACAATCACCTAAACGGTGTCTTCTCTTTTTTGGTTTTTGGATAAACCACTGACAAAGTCCAAGGCAATGTTATCCCACTTCCATTCTGGGATAGGGAGTGGTTGTAGCATTCTAGAGGGTCTTCGGTGTTTAGTTTTCACTTGTTGACATGTTAAACACTTAGAGACATGCTTAGCTACGTCCCTCTTCATTCCTCTCCACCAGTAGGTTTTCCTGAGGTTCTGGTACATCTTGTCCCCGCCTAGGTGCATGGTATACTTCGTCTGATGAGCTTCATCAAGTATAATCTGCTTACTCTGCCCATTCTGAGGTACACATATCCTTTCCCCGAGCCTTAGGATATTCTCAACATCTAACCTAAAGTCAGTATGCTTGCCTTGTGTAACTCCTTCGATCAAACTGGTAAGCCATTTGTCTTGTTTTTGTTGATCCCTGATCTGGTGTAGAAGATTTGGTTGGCAATACATAGTATAGAGGTAGGATTGTTTTTCATTTAGAGTCACACCCAGTCTAAATTCATCAATCATTTGGTAGATCTGGCCTTTCTCTTCTTCTTGTTTGTTGAACTTCCTACTCAAGGTGTCAACCACTACATTGACCTTCCCCAGATGGTAATGTAGTTGAAAATCATAGTCTTTCAAAAACTCCATCCATCTCCGTTGCGTGAGATTCAACTCCTTCTGGGTGTAGATGTACTTCAAGCTCTTGTGATCTGAAAACAGATCAAATTTCTCACTGTAAAAGTACTGTCTTCAAATCTTCATGGCAAACACAATGGCCGCTAATTCTAGGTCATGAGTAGGGTAATTCTTCTCATGAACATTTAGTTGTCGTGAAGCATAAACGACTACTTGTCTTTCCTGCATCAACACTGCTCCAAGTCTATTTAGCGAAGCATCATTATAGACGATATAGGTAACACCATGGGTTAGAGTGACTAGGATAGGAGCCATAGTCAATATCTTCTTTAGTTCTTGGAATGATTGTTCACACTTCTCACTCCAATCGAACTTGATTCCCTTCCTAGTTAGCTTGGTCACAGGTTCTACTAGTTTGGAGAAATCTTGGATGAACCTTCTGTAGTACCCAGCTAAACCTAAGAAGTTCCTGATCTCTGTAACTGTCTTGGGTTGCTTCCAATTCATAACCGCTTCCACCTTCTCCGGATCTACATAGATGCCTTCTACTGACAATAAGTGGCTAAGGAACTTGACCATCCTCATCCAAAACTCACACTTGTTGAACTTGGCATATAATTGATGCCTTCTGAGTGTCTCCAACACTATTTGCAAGTGTTCTAAGTGTTCAGCCTCTGACTTGGAGTAGATTAGGATGTCATGTATGAATACCACCACAAACTGGTCAAGATACTGTCTAAACATTCGGTTCATCAAGTCCATGAATGCTGCTAGGGCAATGGTCAAACCAAAATCACGGTGAACTAGAAGTGTCCATATCTTGTCCTAAAGGCAGTCTTGTATATGTCAGACTCCCTGATTCTTAGCTGATGATAACCCGACCTAAGATCAATCTTTGAGAAATGAGTGGCTGCTCTCAATTGATCAAATAGGTCATCAATCCTTGGTAGAGGGTGCTTATTCTTCACTGTGGTTTGGTTTAATTTTCAATAATTGACATAAAGTCTCATAGAACCATCCTTCTTCTTCACGAACAACACTAAGCTCCCAAGGTGATTCACTCGGCCTGATGAACCCTTTTTCTCGAAGCTCATCGAGTTGTGACTTTAACTCAATCAGTTCCATCGGTGCCATTCTATAGGAGGTACGGCTATAGGGTTGGTTCCAGGGTGAAGTTCAATCTTGAACTCTATCTCTCTAGCAGGTAGTAGTCCGGGTAAGTCATCTGGGAACACATCATCGTACTCACTAACCATTGCTAGGTCTTGTATCCTCTTCGGTTCCACAGGCTCTTCTTCAAAGAGGTCTTCAAAGTCATCCTTCTTCCTTAGGCAGTTCAACATGGCTATGGTTGGGCTCTTTGGTAGTTTTCACATATCCATTGATTTTATAGGTTTTCCCAGAAGGTAGGGTTATGGTCACTCATCTCTTAGGACAATCTATCTGGCCTTGGTACTGGTCTAACTAATCCATCCCCAAGATCATATCATATCCATAAAAAGGTAAGGTACATAGGTCAATTGTTAAGAGTTTATCCCCAAACCTTAGGTCACAACTACACATTCTTTTTGAAGTCACTGTGGTCCCTATTGGTGTGGACATATTCAAAGTTACAGGTAGTGTTTTCATCACAAGTTGTAACCTATTAACTAGTTCTTCAGAAATAAAGGATTTAGAGGCACCCGAGTTAAACAATAGTGTCACAGCAACATCGAATAACAGGAACGTACCTTCAACTGCAGGGACTTGGTTTTCTTGGGCCTCAACTACGAACATTTTGGCCTGGTTCTAACCACGGCCTTGGTTTTGCCCCTGATTGGCATTCTGATTTTGTCTAGCTTGAGGACGCCCATTCTGATCTCCTCCCTGGGTGTTCTGTTGTTTCTGTTGTTGTTGGGGAGCCTGAGCTGATGCTATTGGGCAATTTTTAGCAAGATGGCCCCTCTGTTTGCATAAGAAGAATAATCTCAGTCTCTTAGCCTGCTCCCTTGCCCCATCCTTATTTTGTCCCTATTTCTGTGGTGCGTTCCCACCATTCTTACTTTTCTTTTGAGCCCCTTGATTATTTTCATTACCAGGCCTCTTATTCTTTCCCCTCAACTTTTGTTCCAAGTTGAGTTCTTTCTCCAGAGTTAGGGCTTTTTCCACAACATCCTTGTAAGTCTTTAGGCCCAAAGTCTTTACTATCTTTCGAATCTCCATTTTGAGACCCTGTGCAGACTAGTTGGCCCTCCTTTTCTCTTCCCTAATCAGATCTGGTGAGAATTTGGCCAATTCTATGAACTTCCTCTCATATTCAGCTATAGTCATACCCCTCTAATTCAGTTGAACAAAGTTTTCCTATAGCTTGCTTAGGTTTGTTTATGGAAAGAACTTCTCATAAAAAATCCCTATGAAGTTTTCCCAGTTCATAGCATCAACATTCATATTAAGGTCCATCCTCATCATTCGCCACCAACTCCTGGCTGGTCCCTTGAAGTGGTGCGTGGCCAGTGCCACCCGTCTTGACCCAATTACCTTCATCACATTAAGAATTTCCTCCATCTCTTGGTACTAGTGGTCTGCCGAGATGCACTTTGTCGTACCATCAAGTGAAGGAGGATGGAGCTTCTGTAGCTCAATCAGCATTTTCCTCTATTTCTCATCCTCCAATCCCTCCTGAGCCCTCTAATATTCGGGATTTTGGACCATAGGTGCTAGCTATCGGACTTGGTTAGGTTCAGGTACTTGAGGCTATGGTGCCACTTGCGGAGTTATCTGTGGAAGTACCCGCAATAGTTGATCCAGCACCTTCTACGACATCTCATTCATCATGGCCTCCATCTGTGTCTCCATTCCAGCAGGCAGTTCCTGTTCCCGTTGTTCGATCTCATCAGAGGTGGTGGATTGAGTAGCGTACCTTCTTGTTCCAACCATTGTCTATAAATTTAACACCTTGTCAGTATTTGCCTCGTCAGATGTTTGTACTATCATGACTCTAGATTCATGTCTCTAGGTTCTCGATTTGTTTAGTGGCCTAAAAGTTTTTCTTCTAGGTTCTTTTCATGCATGGGTACAGGATTTGGTCTCAAAGCAATAAACAGTAAAGCATATCACACAATCATACAATCACTCTAGCACAACAAGGTTCCAAGCTTCCACCTAAGCTTCTAGGTTCAAGTATCACATACCACTCTACCCCTTCTACTTAGGCTTTCACTCAGAACAAAGTCGCACCCAAACAATTTCGCAAATTGCTCGATAACTAAGGTTCCCGAGCCCACTATACTCCACCGTCCCATACTAGCAAGCATAGAGAAACCCGTTTTGCCACAGTTATCAATCATTTGCCACACATGGTCCATCATTCTCCAAGTCCAGGCTTCTTCCATACCCCCAAATCCCTATGCATCCCATACTACATAGAAATCGAAAGATATAGAAGCTTCCCAGTCTTGTGTCCTAATCAAACAATTTTCTGTTTTCATAGAAGTTTTCGTCTCTAGCCTATGCCCTAGAGATTTATGCTTTTGATCCACTGTTTCACCCTGGCTACACCACATTTTTACCTAGGGTCTTTTTCTGGACCTAGGGTTCAATTTGGTTGACTCACAACCTCTGTCTAGTCAAGATACCATATTTGAAATCTTTTTCGACTTCTATTCACTTTCTTGCCCTAATTTTCCACCTTCTAATTTTTCTTTTATAGAAAATCAAAGTGTACTTCAACTCCGAATACTTATATAAGCTGGTGGGACAACCTCCAGATCGGGCGGCGAGACCGAGGTCTGCTTAGCAACCGCGCTTTCTAGGGCAGGATAACCCACCTCCCTTTTAATGTTTAGCTTCACTCGGGACAAGGCTTACCCACTATTAGCCCAACTTGAAGTCTTTATATCCAAACAAAACATTTCAATATATATTTTTCTTTTTTGAAAACACTTTCTAAAACATTTTGCAAAAATATAAGGTAGGGCACCAAAATTTTAATTCAATGTAAAGCCCTAATTTGGGTTTCTAATTCTCATCAAGCAACTAATGATTGACTTTCTATTTCTAGCCTAATCAACACATGTCTAGGCTTAACTTTCTATTTCTAGCCCAAGGCACTTAAAGCCTAGGCTCTGATACCACACTTGTATTAGAGGAAACTTTCTAATTGTTTTGCCTAGCAACTAATGCCTAGGCTCTGATGCCACGCTTGTAACCACCCAACCCCCACATTTATTGAGCATTGGACATAACCACCATTATTTGACAGTGGACTTAACCATTTGGCAAGTTGGGTCCATGTTACTTTACAAGTGACACACACTTGACTTTCTATTTTTCAAGACCTCATTCCTTAGAGTAAATTCAAGAATACAATTTTCATTCAATAAAATCAAGACATTTGAAGATAAAGAAAAATTCAACTTCCTTATTCATAAAAAGAAAGCACATAACTTTATAATGTAAACTAATACATTGTTGATCAAAAGAAATTCGTAACCTCTAAAAAAAATAAAATTTCAGCGGAAGACTTATTCAAAATTGGGCAACATGCCCTTACACTAAAAGGAAACTTTAAAAAATAGAATCTTGCTCAAATCCAAATTCCATGGTCTTCATAATTTAATTTCCTGAAAAAGAAGAGGAAGGGGTGAGCACAAAGCTTAGTGAAACTTTTTTAAACAACCATTTTTCAAATTCAAACCAATAACGCATTCATAATTCAATCACTTGCATGCATTAGGCGTTTCAAGCATCATATTGTTTCAAGTTGTAATTTAGACCAAAAGAGTTTCTCAACCCTTGATGTTCTTAACTAAGTGCCTCCTTAGAGTGAAACATGGCATTAAATAGCCAATTTCATTGGACTTCTGGACTTTAGGGAGCTTACCCACCAACCAAGCACTTAGGTCTTAAAACTTCATGGCTATTCATGAGAAAAGAACATCCATAGCAACCCACTTGTTTGCTATGATGGTACATGGTTATTTTTACCAACTTCTTTTGTTAAATCTTGAATCATCAAATAAACTTCAATATATGAAACTAAGATCAATAAAGTTCAAAATATAAGCATTATGAAAATCAAATCATGAAACAACCATAATCATACATCATTCTTCGAAATAAAACCTAAGCATGATACTAAACATGGAATGATCACTATGAATGCATAAATTCGAACAAGGACCGAATATGAAACTGAAATATGTTTTAGAATACTAGAACTGAAATTATTTTGATTTTAAAAGCGAAACAAACAATGAACATGCTAGCAACTCGAATAAGAAAAAGGGGTGCTAGAAAAATCACTTCCACATTAAATAAGTCTCTTCTGCACACGTTTGAAATCCGGCAGAATTCCGTTACTTTAAAGCTTCTAAACACTCAAGAACTCTCAAGAACACTCAAGAACAATTCAAGATTACTCAATAACTGAGGGGATTGCCAAGAAGAAGGCGAGAGAGTTAAGAGGGACTAGTATGCTCTTGATTTGGGATGAAAATAATGAGAGCACTAGGGGGTCCTTTATATAAAGTTTAAAATGGCATAGAATGGTAAGTTTTTGGTGTTCTCCTTGTAGGACACTTGCCAATTATTCAAAATTTTGTGCCCCCCATGCATAGGAAAATAGCAAGTGTATTTGGATAATTTTTTTAGAACTTAGAAACAATATTTTCTCAGATTTTAATCGAATTTTTCGTAATTTTCTCAAACTTTAATTGAAGCATTTAACCTAAATCGTTGGATTTGCTCGAGTGCATCAACTGTTTGTGATCATCCAAAAAGTCTCAAATCTGGACCGTTGGATTTCCTTAAGCGCAACACACTATTCGCAATCAACAAAGCGCCTCAGATCTAGACCGTCGGATGAACCTCGATCGCGATGTGCGGATCTTCGTTCGTGCAGCTTTGATCTAGATGCTCAGATCAACCTCGAGTGCAGCAACGGTTCGCAATCGATCGAAAACGTCCCAAATCTGAACCATCAGATCGTCCTCGAGCGCAACACAATTCGCAATGAACTAATGCAACTTTGATGTGGACTGTAGGATGAACTTTGAGCGCAGCACCAGATAATCAACACAACGAGAGCACAGATCCTGGCCACACGATCAACCTTGAGTGCAGTGTTCGAATTTCCGTTCGTGATCAACGAAACAGATCTGGACCGTCAGATCAAGCAGATTGATTTTGGGCCGTTGGATTTCAATGATTCAGTGTTCTTGAGCGTTGGTTTGGTTTTGATCTCGTTCGTTGGATTGGGCAAATTGATTTTGGGACGTTGGATGCAGTTTCTAATTACCAAAATTTGCTTTCTAGGTTGTTATTATCCGAAATTTGCTAATTATACACTTTCTAATTGATGTAAATATGGTTTATTGCACATGTCCTATTTATTGACTTGCTAATATTTTTCCCTTTCTATTTCTTTAATATTGTATTTATTTTATATTTTTTATTTCTTCAATATTGCCAACAATTAATAATTTATATTTCTCTATTTTTTTCATTTCTTCATTTCTATGTATGTATCTCATATTTTTATTTATAGAGGGTACAAATAATAATATAATTCACTCTACTTACTTTATATTGGATAGTTAATTTCATAATTGTTCCACTACTTGGATAATTATAAATTAATTAATTAATATTTGATAATTTCACTAACCTTATATCATTAGTTAGATCATCTTGATACTAAGGTTTCATTTGCCTCCAATTATTTTAGAATTTTTTTTTCTCAATGAATTTTATTTCATTAATAATTCTTTGTTGACAAAATTATGAGGTATTACACACTCTATAGGAACTCGTTGCCCCTGACACATCCAAGTGTCCATCTAACTCCTAGTACTAGTGGTCTGCTGTCATGTAGTTAGAAGTTCCATCAAATTGAGAGGCGCAGAGTTGCTACAACTCCATGAACATATCCCTTTGTTCTTTGTCTTCCATATCCTTATGTGCCCTCTAACAAACTGGGACCTCAAGCACTAGTATTGGCTACAGCACCAGAATTTGTTCCTACACTTGTAGCTATGGCACCACCTATGCTATCATCTGACGTGATGCCTTCACAATTTGCTCTATGACCCTCCTGGTGACCTCTGTCATTATATTCTCCATTTGGGTCGCAGTCATACTAATTTGTGCTTCTTGTCCTTGTGGTTCATTCTCATCAGATGTAGCAGCTCTAGTCACGTATCTCTTTGATTTAGCCATTATTTACAAATCAAAAGCCATTTTAATACCCGATAAGGTATCACAATGAAAGAGTTAAGAGAATTTTAATCTAAGTACACAAGCCATCTTTCCTTATCGTCGGGACACGAAATGTTTTTTTGGACTCATCCATATTCGTTCATCAAGTTCGCTTCTCCAAGCTTTTCGTTTTGTTCACACTATCATGATTCTAGATTCATGTCTCTAGGTTCTCAATTCATTCGGTGGCCTAGTAGTTTATTCTTCTAGGTTATGTTTGAGGGTTTCAAGGCCCTCTAATGTTGTTGGGCACAAGTTTGTTCTCATAATCAAAAGCATGTGATATTCTCATTAATTTAAACAAGAATAACATGCAATCAATCAGTCAGGCAATCATACAGTCATACAAGTTCATGCTCGCACAGTGAAATTTGAAGTTTCCATCTATGCCTCCAAGTTCAAGCGTCCCATACGACCCTTGCACGTTGACACAGACTTTTACTTGGAGATCTCACTACGCCCAAACAATCTTGCAAATGTCTCAATAACTAAGGTTTCTAGAGCCTCACTATATTTGACTATCCCATACTAGCCAAGCATAGGGAAACAAGTTCTTCCAAAGTTACTGATCGTTCGCCAAACATGGTCCATCATTCTCTGAGTCCAAGATTCTTCCATAACCCCAAATTCTTATGCATCCCATACCACATAGAAACCATAGATACAAGATCATCCAATCTCGTGTCCTGACCAATCAAGCGTTCTATTTTCACATGTTTTCAGTCTCTAACCTATGTCCTAAAAGTTTTCATTTATGATCCACTATGCCACCCTTGGCTACAACCAAATCTCTACTTACAATCTCTTTTATGGACCTATGGTCTCAATTTCTAGTTGAAAGGTTTAACCCTCATCTAGTTCTCGCACCATTCCTGGTACTACCTTCACACCTTAGTGCATTCCCTTGCCCTTAATTAGCATCTTCTAATTTTCTTGTAAAAATTTAAGTGTGTTCTTCAACTCTGATTACTCGTATGAGCTGGTGGGACAACCTCTAGATCAGGCAGTGAGACCGAAGTCTACTTAAATAATCACGCTTTCTCAAATGGGATAACCCATTTCCCTTTCAATGTTTAGCTTTACTCGGGACAAGACTTACCCACTATCAGCTCAACTCGTAATCTTTGTTTCCAAACAAAACCATTGAAAACATATCTTTCATTTTTCTTTTTCTTTTTTTTAAACAACTTTTCAGAATAGTTTTTATTTTCAAAATAGAAGGTAGGGGGCATTCTAAATTTAACTCATAATAAAGGTCTTACCTAATTTAGCTAACTCTTTCTAAATTTTCCCTAAGGCATCTACAACCTAGACTCTGATACCATATTTGGTATCAAAGTAGTTCATTTCGCTCAGTAACCTACCGACTAAGTTTTGATACCACCTTTGTAACACTCCGCCTCCCTTGAATTTCTTTGTAAACACATGGACCATACAACTTGGCCGACTGGCGAGCCGGTGTTACTTTATTTCATTCTTTCTGCTCTTTCCATTTTATTCACAAATCTTTGGAATTTCTTGATTATTAATATCTCATAAGCATTTCTTAATAAAGTAACAAGTGATTTTAATAAAAATAAAATCTCATCAATTGAAACAGAAGAGGTACAAAACCCTATTCATGCAATAGTTCAGAAAGGTAAAATTTTTGAAACATTTAAATAAAATAATTCCATATCATTAAGTCTTTCCAAAATTTCAAAGGTTCATAGCCTTTTGTTTCTATTACAACAAAATTAATCTCAAATAACAAAATTTGGGCCAACTTGTCCTACAATTAAATAAAATTTCTAAAAAAGAAAATATTCTAAGTAAAATAATGCCTTTGTGACTACATGTTGTCTTTGTTTATCAACTTCCTGAAAAGTTGGAAAAAAAGGATGAGCATAAAGCCTAGTAGATCATTCTAAATATTTTATTCATTATTTCAACACACAAGGCATACAAGTCAGACACTTTCAAATATTACGTGATTCAATCAATTTCTTGTTTAGTAGTTGTAGTTAAAATCGAAAGGGGTTAACCTCAATCTTCTCATCTAAACTAATATCAAAGAAAGAAAGGCATCTTTTTATGCCAATTTCCACTGGATTTAGGCCATTACCCATTATCTCGGTAATTTGGGACTCTTACCTACGTGAACCAGAGACAAACCCATAGTTCTTAAGAACACCCACAACAATCCCCCATGGGACACTAAACCAATATGTAGTTATAACCTTAATTTATCTTTCATTAAATATAACAATAAAAAATAATAAACAAAAGATTAAATTCAGCATGTGAGCATGGTAATAGATAGCATGGATCATAGTAGTAATATCATACTTCTTTATTTATGCAAACCTAAGCATGTGTGATCTAAGCATGGCATGAATGATTAACTCAAATAAAACATGCATATTCAAGCATAATCACACATGAATATCGTATTGAAATCAAAGTAATAGATTAAATCTTAGAAATCACTTCCACGTCAATAGTTTTGCTCCTTTGAAACTTCAGTTAAATCCCTTTCAGATCTCCTCAACTGTTATCACATAATTTGTGCAACACTTCATTACTTCTACACTAATTGTTGTTTAGAATAACACAAAAGAGAGAGAAAGCCAAGAGACCAGTAGAATGAGAGAGAGAAAGAGCAAGAATGACTTATCAGTTTTTGCTAGAATAAAGAGAATGAGAGCACAAGAGGCGTTTATATAGAGTTTTAGTGCGTAAGAATTAGAAGGTTTGGGTGTTTCCACAAAGGAAACTTGCTAATATTCTATTCTTCCACACAGTAGATGGCGGCAATTAGTGTTTAGGTGTGGCACATTTTCTAATTCGTGACTCGCGCACAAGAATCAATTTTTTTGCCATGTGTGAAAATGATCTGGGACCGCAATCCATTCTTTTAATGCAGTCTTGCAGTCTTGTAGTCCCTAGTCCGGGACCGCAGTCCTCTGATGGAGGACCACAGTCTTTCATTTCCCTTAACGCAAGACCATGGTTCTCCTTTGAGGACCCTAGTCTTGGTTTGCAAGACCATGGTTTTCACGTTTTTGTGCCATTTCCTTCCATTTTCCCTTATTTCTAATTTCTTTTACATCTATACGAGGTGAAACTTTTTCATTACAACAATTTAGTTAAACAACCTGATAATATACGTGTGGAAACATGATATACATTTCTAAACTCTCATTTATTCAATTTTCAAAATTGCTTCGGGGTATTACATGGCACTGCCCTCAAGCATTTCAAAGATAGGTGGGCCACCTGAGAGGCAGGTGCTATTACATTAATTCTTTTCTTTTTATTCTAGTCCCAACTATTTGAGACACTTACTTGCATAGATTTCATAAGACATAATTGGAAATCATCTAATAAAAATAAATCAATTCCATTCATCAATTCAAAATTCAAAGGTACATTGCCTTTATGTTCATTACAGTGGAAATAACTTCAAAATTTAACTAAAGAAAATTGGGCCAACATGCCCTACAATTTAACCAAATCTCCAAGGAAAATATTCTAAGTGACACCCATGTTGTAACATCTCGAAAAGCTCACATGAAAATTGAATTTTTACTTAGAAAATTATACAAAATTGATGAATGAGAATTTTGGCAAGTCATAGTTTACCTAAATGAGGAATAAAAATCAATTTAGTAGATTTTTGGAAGAAAATATATGAATATAATGTATATTATGGGATATCATAGCAAAAAATACAAGGATATGTGCAATTTTTTATGAAAACAGGATTAGAAAGTCAATCGAGATCGAGATTTGGCAAAAATTTGAAAAGAAAGTAAGAAATTTGGCTGAAAAAAAAAAAGTGAACTCAAAATACATCCTACGGTCCACAATAGATCTGCCAAAATCCAACGAATGGGATTAAAACCAAAACGAATGCTCGGGTGCACTGGATCATCAAAATCCAATGGCCAAAGATCCGCATACGAAACTCGAGGATGATAGTGTGGCCAGAACGAAATTCGTTGATTGCAAAATCAGATATGCACACCGTGATCGAGTATCATTTGATGGTCGAGATCGAAACCGCGTAATCGATCGCGAAAGCATGCTGCGCTCGAGGATCATCCAATGGACTAGATTAAAGCCATGTTAGATAGATCGCGAACAGTGCTGCGCTCAGGATCATCAAACGATTTAGATCAAAGCCGCATTGATTAAATCGCGAACTGTTGATGCGCTCGAGGAAATCCAACAGCTGAGATGGAGACTCCGATTTTCGTTGATTGATCTGAGATCAATCCAACGGCCAGATTAGATGCCCGAAATTAAAATATGAAAATTACAAGAAAATCACAAAAAATTCGAAAAAAATCCGAGAAAAAGGTTTCTAAAATCCAAAAAAAATTCGAAAAGTACTCATTTTATTTCAAAATTAGAAATTACGAAATTAAAGAGAATTAGAATGTTTTATTCAAAGAAAAACTCAAAACTTTCCATTTTTCTCCCTTTAAAAACCTATATAAACTCCCCTAGGCTCTTAATTTCTTCATTCCAAAAATAAGAGTCGTAATTGCCTCATATTTTCTAAGCCTTCTTCTTGGCACCTCTTCCCATCTTCCCTTCTTGTGTGTGAGAAGTTCTTCTCTCGAATTTTGGAATTAAGTTGGGCGATCTTCATTGGCACTAGTACGTGGGGAGAATTGTTGCCAAAATTTCAGAAGAAAGCATCACAAGGTGGAAGTCATTTCTAGAACACCCTTCTGTTCTTATTTAAATTCATGGCATGCTCATTGTTGTGTGTTTTTCACTAAATTCAAAGATTTTCAACTTCAGTTCTAGAATTTTAAATGTTTATTTCAGTATTTCAGTTTTGATTCATGTTTAAGCAATTATATCATCCATGCCATGTTAGTCTCATGCTTAGGCTTTTAAATTAAAGTATGATGCATGTTTTATGAGTGTTTTATGAATTGAATATGTATATTCTGAATTTTAGTTTGATTTAATATTCTGAAGTTTATTTTATGAGATCATGATATGAGAATTAATTTAAGACGATGGAGACAATAACCACGTACTATCATAGTGGTCAAGGCGATACTATGGATGTTCTTTTCATATGAATTAGGTCATATGGTTTTTTGACCTAAGTACTTGAGGGTTGTGTACCACTGGTGGGTCACCGTGTGTAATGGGTTGATGCTGACACATGCCACTAACAGGTTGATGCCGAGTGGGCCCTATTTACTTAGTTAAGAACATCAAGGGATTAAAGGCCCTTTTGGTCTGAGACTCGACTTAAACAAATTGTTGTTTGAAACACTTAATGATTGCAAGTGTTTGAATTATGATTGTGTTATGAGTTTGAATATGAAAGATGGTTATTCGAAAAGGATCCATTAGGTTATGTGTTCACTCTTCCTTTCTTATTTTTCAGGAACATGAACCCATGGAGCAGCTGAATATAGATAGTCCTTAAAAAGTTTCTATAGTATTATAATTTTTTTTTTGGATTTTTAGGGAATGTTGCCCAAAGTTTTTATGCTTTTCTATTGAAAAGTATTTTGAAGTTTTTCGTTGTAACAATTAGTTCTTTTTGAAAAGTCCAGTACTTTCAATTTCTATTATGAATAAAATAGTTTGAATTCCTTTATCTCTTTTAATTTGCCTTGATTTTATTGAAAATTTTGTATTCTTGAATTTTATACAAAGGCACGAGATATTGAGAAGAAAAGAACAAGTGTGTGTCACTTGTAATGTAGCACTGGCCCGACCCGCTGTTTTGTTTAGTCTACTGTCAAGAGAACGGTGGCAAATGTACACTACTTAAAAGATACAAGGGTTGGGGTGTTATACATGTAGCCTCTGATCTTTAATTTCCTAAAAGATTAAAAGGTAGGGTGAGCTTATATGTCCAGTAGATCATTCTAAAAATTTAACTCATTATTTCAAAACAAATAAAACATACATAACAAACATTTCAAAACATTAAGTAATTCAAATAGTTGTTTGTTTTCAGTTAACATTGAGACCGAAAGGTTACGCCTCAGTATTTCATATCTGGGGGATGAAGTCAAATATGGACCTTCAATCTTATCATTGAAAAAGAGGGGTTAAATTCAAACCCTCACTTCACATCCCAAAAATACTAATTGGAACGCTCACGGTGAAAATCCGTCCTCGTGCTAGTACGTGGTTAAAATCTTTGTTTAATCTTTCATTAATGTTAAACAACAACATGATAAATTCAAGAAAACTAATAAATAGCATGTATTCATGGTAGACATATCATAACATAGATCATATCATCACAAAGCATGCATCATTAATCATAAAACCCTAAACAATGCATCTATAATCATGGCATATTTCCAAGCTAAGTAAACATCCATGCACATCATATCTGAATTAAAATAAACAAGGTAAATATTTAGATATCACTTCTACCTCAAATAGGTTTACTCTTTCTGAAACCTCTATTGAATCTCCTTTAGATCTCTCCAATTACTAGCATAGAATTTGTATTGCACTTCATTACTACTACTCTAATTGTTGTCTATAACAGCTAAAGAAAGAAGAGAGATGCCAAGATAGAGGCAAAGAGAGCAAAAGAGAACTTGTTTAGTTCTTGTTGGGATGAAAAGAATGGTGCTCATGCTTGGGTTTGTATAGAGTTTCAATGGACATTGGAAAGTTTGTGTTGATTTAATTGTGAAATCTTTCTAATGCTCTATTTTTCTTGTTCCCCAAGTTCATTTAATAGCAAGTGATGTTTTTAGAAGTTGTTAATACATTCTTTTAAGTTGAATTCATTTTAAAAGCCTTTCTAATTCTCTATTTTTTCTTGCTCCCCAAGTTCATAAAATAGCAAGTGATGTTATTAGAAGTTGCTAATACATTTTTTGGGTCGATTTCATTTTCGAAACCTTTTTAATTCTCTATTTTATTATTTTCCTATGCACAAGAATTAGTAAATAAAGGTTTTGGAAGCTGCTAATATGTTAGAAGCCTCTTAGAATAGTTTTAGAAACCCTGCTAAAACTCTTCCCTTTTCATTCTATTTTATTTTTAATAATTTTCCTACTTTCTTTTACTTCTATTTTCTTTTATTTTCTTTTTTCCATTTTTCTTTCTTTTTTATAAGTTGAAATATAATCAATTTGCACCAACATTTCCATATGTCTATATTTCTAGATTTTTATATTCCTATATCTTTATATTTTTAATTTATTTTCTCATTTTGGCCACTTATATACAATCTTTTATCACAAAAATTTCATAAAATTCTCACGGATCAATTCTTTTTTATTCATTTCATTTAATTGAATTTCATACAAATTTTTAGGGTATTACAACCTAACCCCCTTAAAAAGAACTTTGTCCTCGAAATTTGCATTACTCCATTCGGGCATTGTTCAGTTATGCATTTCTAGCGAAAAAGTCTAGGTACTTAGTCATCATCTCGCTTTTCAACTCCCAAGCAGCCTCTTCTACTCCATGATGTTTTCAGAGGACTTTGACTAACGAAATATCCTTCATTCTCAGGCTTTGCACCTTGTGGTCAAGGATCCTAACTGTTGCTTCTTCATAAGTGGTATTGTCTTAGATGTTTACCTCTTCCTAATGGATTACGTGAGAGGGATTGAGTTCATATTTCCTCAGCATTGACACATGGAATACATTGTGCACTGAGAAAATTAGGTTTGGCAAGTCCAACTCGTAGGCGCATTCTCTGATAGCTTTTGTAACACCCCAACCCCCTAGAGATAGGTTTAAGTTCAACCACAAGGCGGGTTGGGTCCTATGTTATATTTATAAGTACACTACTTGCATCTCAATTCCTTTATTTAAACACTTATTGAAAACATTCATGGATACATCACAATGTATTAAATTTCAATTCAATAAGGCTATACAATTAGATAAAAGAATACTTCAAACTCTATTTATTCAAATAAAATAAAGAAAGTTACATTCTTAAATCAAAACTTGAATACATAACTTTTAAAACTTAAATAAAATTCAGTGGAAGTCTTAAATTCAAAATTTGGGCAACATGCCCTTAAAATAGAACTTTCAAAACTTAGAAATAATCTAATATCCATGACCTTCATGATTCAAGTCAATTTTCTAAAAAATAAAAGAAAGGGGTGAGCACAAAGCCCAATGGATCATTCATTAAACAACTAAGTTACTATTCCAAATCAATAGCACATCCAAATTCAAACACTTTCATGCATTAAGTGATTCAAGCAACTTTTTGGTTGTAGTTGACGTTAAGACTGAAAGGCATTCTACTTCCTTGATGTTCTTAATTTAGATACCCCTCTTTAGGGTGGAAAGACACTTCTTTGTCACTTTCTATTGGATGTCAAATACCAAGTATCCCTTAGTTGTACCTCGCAACCACACACTCCAAGCATGTGTTAAGAACACTTATAGCACCCATATGGGTCACTATGACAGTACGTGGTTCTTATCTTCAGTTTCTTATATTTAAGAATCACATAATTATAAAAGAAATTCAAAATGTAAATATCAAAATTTTAAACAACCAAGAAAGCATGATAACATTACATCGCATGCTTGAAACATTGAATTAAATCATAAACATGGATTTTAAGCATGACATGCTCTCATGAGTGATAAAACATAAAAACATGTTGAACTAAAATTAAAATATGATAAAACATGCTGAAACAAAAATAAAACATGCTGAAAATTAGAATTTAAACAAGCATGAACATGTAGAAATTTAAAATAGCAAAGTAGAGGTTTACGAAATCCCCTCCACCTTAATTCGAATTTTTATTTAACCCAGCAGAGGTTCACCTTATCAACCACTTTTAAAACTTTAAACCACCAACAAGAGTACTTCAACAACTCTTTAAAATACTGAAATAAGAACTTCTCACAAAAGAGAGAAAAGATGGTGAGAAGAAGTGCCAAGAAGAGGGCAAGAAAAAACAAAGAGGGAAGTGTCAACTCTTTGCTTTGGGATAAGATGAAAGTAAGCAGGGGGGTTTATATAGATGTTCATGAGAGCATATTGGAGGCATCTAGGGCATCTCACCACGTCTTGGCATGTTCCAAACTCATAAGGGGATGGTTTGGGTGAGAAAGGCAAGTGTGCTCGTGGTTAGCAAGTGGGACCACTAAGGTTTTCAATCCAAGTGTGAGCAAAATCTTTGAATCTTATTTGTTTCTTTTATGTGTGTGAATACAATTAAAGGTTTACAATACATTCTAATCTCTCTTGGACGTCCTCTATTAGTAGGGAAACATTTTAATATGTTGTGATTCATAAAATCAAATAAGTTTCTAATATGGGCACACAAAAACAAAGCTTTGGAATGTTTCTCATTTCCTTTGGATTCTCTTCCTTTTTGGCTCCACATGTGAGCACGAGACAAGTTTCTATTTTATATTTTTTTCTAGGTAAAAGAATCTTTCTATATCTCTTTAAATCAGCCGCTCTCATTAAACTTCTATCTTGGGTTTGTCACATGTGTGTCCACACACACACTTATGAGACATTTTATATGTAACCTTAGTATGCATGATCATTTATCTTGGCACATGGAATCATTCTTCACAGTTTTTATAAGAGTGGGCATACTTGATCGTTTACATGGCATATGGGATCATTCTTCATAGTTTCAAATAATGGACACGTCCCATGGAGCTTAGGTTAGGGTAGGGTGCACATGATCATGGTGTTCCACCCATGTGACTTGCACATATTAGGGGTGGCTATGATGATTCTTTCTAATTTGGACCCCTTAGAGGGCGTTTGGCAAATGAAAACCTTAACTTGACCAATTGTTCTAATTTTTGGATATGTTATCATTTTGTTAGTTCATGTCATTTCATTTCGTTTCAGGTCATATCAATCCCCCGAAGGACCCTAAATAACGATTCTTTCTAATTTAGACGCCCTGAAAGGCATTTGGCAAATGAAAACCTTAACCTCGACCAATTATTCTAATTTTTTTATATGTTGTCCCCTTAGTTGATTCATTTCACTTCATTTCAAGTTGTTTTGGGTCCCTAAGGGGCACTAAATGAGAGTTTCATAAACCTGCCAAATTTAGCCCCGAAATGAGCTCGATTTCATTTTGCACCCAAATTTCACTAAATAAATAATAAATTTCATTTAATTGAGTGCAAAGGATTTAGGGTATTACAGCTTCACTTTATATCCAAACCGCATGATTCCTTTCTAAGGGTTAGTTCTTAGGAATGCTCTATCACCTGTATGGAACTTAAGGGGTCTTCTCCTCTTGTCAGCATGGCTCTTTTGCGTACTTTGTGTTGTGGCCAATCTTTTTTGTATCTGTTTTGTATTTTTATTTGTGTGACGAGTCGTCAAGGCCGATCATGAAACCGCGTGCCTTCATTCAGTAGTAGACACCGGGCTCAGGTCATTTGCCGAGAGCTAGAAGCCACTCGTGGGTCGTTCATTCTCATTCTATCTATTTCATGCTACAAACTTTTCTTTCAAATAAGTTGTGAAATTAACTTGAAATACATAGTGTTCCTTCAAATGCAAGTTTTGTCAGAGAAATGAGATGCATTAAGAAATTATACGCAGTGGTTCTAAATACTTTCAAATTCAATGTAAAAGGATATTTAACAAGAAAAACACTTTGCAGCGGAATAATAATTTTAGAATCATTTTTAAAGCGAACTCTAAACAAATAAACATGGCCCATCTGGCCTAAGTCCCAAAACATTCAATTTACATGTAAATGAGTTTAAAAGATAGAGGGGCACACAAGACCAATTCAAATTAAATACAAAAGTATTATTGAACAAAATGATAAAACATTAAACCAAAAAGAAACTGAAAAGTGTGACAACCTCCCAAGGAGGCGTTGACCAAAAAGACGGTCTCTCATGGTTGGTTTGCTCCTACAATGTTAATGATCATCTAAAATGAAATAATGGGGTGAGCTCGAGAACCCAGTGGACCATCCCTATACATTACTAGCATTATACAAACCAAAATACAAAACATGCAAACACTTTTATTACATTAGTACATTTCAAGCTCTATATTGGTTATTTTATTGTACGTAAGACCAAAAGGGCTAACTCTGATTCAAATTATTTGATGCATGCTCTAGTTGGATAGAGAAAGATTTTGGTTTATACTTAGGGGCCCACCACATTCAAACAAATTCTATTATTTAGAACTGTGAAGATAAGTTATAAGGGATATATTGTGTAACATCTCAAAAATTTATATGAAATTTGAAAAATTTATTTAGAGAATTATACGGAATTGATGGATAAAAAATTTGGCAAGTCCTAGTTTAGCCAAATAAGGAATAAAATCAATTTAATGGATTTTTGGGAGAAAATATATGAATATAATGTATAACATGGAATATCATTGTAACACCCCAATTTTCGACCGGACCTCCGTTCACGTGTTGCCTCACGTGTGGATCGTCACCCGATGAAAATCAAGATGTTACTAGAAAATTTCGTTTTGCTCAAAATCTTTTTCCTCAAAATCAAATTCATAGTGTAGTTGTTCTTAAGTCAATAGCTCGGTAATTATTTATTAAAATCAAACATCAAAAGGGTTCTCAAAATATTCACCGGATTAAGCGACACAATCATCAATAATGCAGCAGAAATCCTTAAAATCATTCATTCGAACTGAATTTCATAAAACAAATCAAGTCATTTAAAGATAAAATGATTAAGTTAAAATCAACGAGATTACCTAAAAACAATTCAGTAAAATACATAAAACATAACCTCCCAATCACCTATCCCTGACAACCTCCCCATGAGGACAATCTGGGTGCGAGTCTTCTGACATAAGACACCATATTCTAAGTCCAAGTGTACCTGAAAAATAGAATGGGAGTGAACTCGAAAGCTCAGTGGATCGATCCTACACATCACATGCATTATATAGACCCAATCCAAAACATTACAAACACTTTCAAACGTTAGGCATTCAAACATTCATTTGTTTTAGTCGTAATCTAATACCAGAAGAGGGTTGAGATGCCTCTCGGTATTCCCTGTGATCCAATCAAATCTCAAAGGTTTCCATCAACCATCTAAAATCAATCGATATTCACATCACAGCCTAAGAAAGCGTACTTACTGCAGCATCGTACCGTTTTCCAAAGACTTCAAGCTGTCACAATCCGCTCCGGGTGGGAATACTTACGATCCGCCTTGTGGCTCGACAATCTCAAATAGTGACATATAGGAGATGCCACCTCGATCCGCTTCAGTCTCGTCAATTGTATCGGTACGTGAATTCTTAATAAACCATCGTCTTAGTTTAGTTTTACGAACAATTTCAAACGTATCAGACATCATACAATACACGAGGAAATATAGTTGAATTTATGTTTGCAAGTCAACATGAAATGCGCATGAATGATCAATGGCGTTTAAATACATGTCTTCCTATTCATGCATGTTATAATTAAGCATATCTAAGTGCAAATTGTCATATTCATAATGGCATGAGATGATTATGCATGAGTCTAAATGAATCATCATAAGTCACACATCATTCACATAGAACAAATAATTTCAATTAATTTCATGATAAGATTTCTAATAACCTAGAACTATCCACACAAATGTTCTGAATCTTAAATCCATATAATACAGATGAGCAAGGAAGTCATGCCCACCTGATTCTGTCGATTTTTAGAGTTCCTTGCTCTCCTTCAGAATCCTTGATACGCTAATATATAAATCTCTCAAATGAATGCTCTCCACCTCGTCTTCATTCTGCGATGGTAACATGTACCACGCCACAGTTCCCTGTTGTCATCATTCTATTGTTCACTCCAACTTCGCCCACCATAGCAGCCATTAAACCCACATTGCACCCCTGTCCTTGTTTCACTAATCACTAGCAGCTTAGTCTTCTCTTTTTCTACTAACAGAACACTTCTGCTCCTGTTCACGGTTCATAGTTGCTCAAACTTTATATACAGTGGTCCAGTTCCTTTTTCTTTTACAATTTCCTCCCCTGTTCGTGAC
Organism: Tinospora cordifolia; assembly: GCA_030144865.1. Lineage (NCBI taxonomy): Eukaryota > Viridiplantae > Streptophyta > Magnoliopsida > Ranunculales > Menispermaceae > Tinospora > Tinospora cordifolia. The sequence goes on from JAJIYU010005459.1 coordinate 21,050, forward strand.
TCTCGGCCAGTAGCGTTTCCCCCTGTTTCCCATGTTGGACTACGTATCAACTCTGTTCCAGCAACCAACCAGCATCACAGCTGCCTTGTCATTCACACACTCACCTATGCTCTTCTTCATTTCCGGATTAGCAAGACTCACCTTACTCATCCAAGGAAATTCTGTAGCAACTTATTTCCTTCTCCTTCACCGCCAGCTATAACTACACACCCACATATTCACGTCAAACATCCATCTGCTGCAATTACCAATTACAATAGCCTTAAGAATCTGGTTGTCTAGTTTTCATATCCGGTTCTCAAATTCACGCTTCACGGTTAGCTTGTTCTTCATTTCATTCAGCAACTACCACAGTAGCGACGTGCAACAGCAAGAGCTTCTTCATCCCCTATTTTAGTTTCCTTCCTCTTCTGTTCGTTCCAGCTTTCTGTTCATTCGGTCATGGTAGCAGCAACGTCCTTCCCGGTTTTGCAATCATGGACCAACAACAATGAACCATGTTTTCTTCTCCAGTCCGCGGCAGCCATGTGAGCAGCAGCAGCAGCAATTTGTTTCCTCTGTTCATCTTATCTACCATCTTCTCCTCTGTTCAGCGTCAATAGCAACAGCAGCAGCATTAAGCTGCTCTATTCTTTGTTCTGCTTCTCTGTTCGGTTAGCAGCAGCAGTAGCATGCAGGAGCAACAGAGCACCCTGCTCTGTTCTCCGATCTCTCCTCTGCTTTCTTCTTTGATTCGGCTTCCCAGCTCCTTCGGTCATCAAAACCCGACGAACCAGAAAATTCCAACTCCAAACTTGTTTCTTCATTCTTTGCTGTTTCACTCCAATTTGCAGCTGCTCCATTTTGCTCTTCGTTTCATTCTTCTTCATGCATAAACTCCTCTTCTTCATTTGCAGCAACGACAGAGCATTGTAGCTCTGTTTTTGAATCCTCAAATTCATCATATCCGGCCTCTGTTCTTGTTCTTCTTCTTCGTTTCAGTCCCCTGTCTGTTGCTCCCAGCCAGCAACAACGACAGAGAAATAGCAGCTACCCCTGGAACTTCATTCTCACATGCCTCTCGACCAACTACACACGCCCCGAATTTTCCAGCTCCTTCTCCTGTTACGACGTCTTCAATACGCCAGCATTCCTCCCCTCATTTTCTGATTCTGTTAACTTAGTTAATTCCTATTATAATTTCATATCTATCTTTTTCCTTATTTTTAACCATCCTCATAT
>JAJIYU010005460.1:0-22425 GCA_030144865.1 Tinospora cordifolia
ATGTTGCATGACCAAGAGAGTATGCTCTGTAGTTGCGTCTTGTACGATCTTCTACATCAGAAATCGAAAGTCGTTTTCCTGTTTGAGAGAGTATGCTCTATAGTTGCGTCTCCTACGATCGTCTATATCAAAAATCGAACATCTGTGTTTTTGTTGATTTATTAAGTTATACTGTGGTATGTTTAATTTCTATTTAAATATTTATCTACCATGTTCTTACACACAAAATTCAGATTAAATGAGATTTCAACCACGTACCGATACGGGGGACTTTATGTGTTCCATGTAGAATTGGAACTGGACGTCAATACTAACACCAGCATGGAACGGGTTTCAGAAATGATCCCACTAGAAATGGGTTTGAGTTTCAGAATTGATCTCTCTCCCTAGATCTGGAGCACAAAGGGTATTCCCATTCGGTGTAAATTATGACTGAATTAATATATTGGTTGAATCGAATTAATCTCTTAAAGTGTTTGATCTGCTTGCATTTTCTGGTTGGAATAATGGATTAAATAGATGGAATGATTCACAAGGCTTTTTAGCTCAACCCCTTATTTTTCACAACAGGAAATTAATCAGCTTGCTAGGAGATTTACCCATTGAAAGTTTTTATTTGTTTCAATGTAGGGCACATCGGCCTAAGTGAAATCATGTATTTCCAGTTTTAAATTTATTTTTTGCTGTAATGGTTTGTTGTATCAAAATTTTTGAATGAATAAATGAAGAATTTTATTTACCACGATGTCATTTGGTACATAGACTAATGTACACAGGAACCCTAATGCATTTGGGGCTAAGAAGAAGAAAATGTAGCACGGACCCGTCTCCCGGGCATTCCGAGATTTATGATAAAAAAAAGTTGAACCGTCAGATGATGTGGAAGATGAAACTTGGGAGGTGGGGTGTTACAGTGTTTATATAAAATTTTAGTGGGCAAGAATTTGCAGGTTTGGGGTGATTCCAAGACAAAAAACTTACCAATTCTTCTCTTTTGCACACAAGAAATAACAATTAGGGTTTTGGGGCTTTGGGCGCACTCTCTAATTTGTTTCTTGTGCACAACTTCAAAGTTTTTGTCGTGTAAACACGGTCGTGGACTGCGCTATGGGTTTTTTGTCATAGGACCATGACGAAGGTGTGAGTCCTGAGGACAAAACTGCTCTAAGGGGGTAGATTGTAATATCCCACATCGGTTCGACACTAGAGCAATGCTTGGGCTAAATGAGCAATTGCAAGACTTACTAGTGCCGAGCGCTTTTGGGAGACTTAGGTTGAGTCTTGCCAAGAATAAAACCCTACACTCAGTCAGTGGTGGCTAAGGTGAGGATAATATCGGTACATCGTAGGCCTGGGTTGTTACACTAATAATTGCTAAGTCTTGGATTCCCCTTTGCTCTATTGGGTCTTCCTCATAGAGTTTATCAAATTCATCTTTCTACGTTAAGTAGTTAATCATGGCGGTTGTTAGACTTCTTGGTAGTATCATCATGTCACCATTGATTTTATAGGTTTCACCTGAAGGTAGGTTATGGTTGCTCGTCTTTTAGGACAATCCATCTTTGCCTGATACTAGTCTAACTAGTCCATCGCTACGATCACATCATATCCATAAAATGGTAAAGTACATGGTTGACAGAGATTAATTTATCCCCAAACCTTAGGTCACAACTACACATTCTTTTAGAGGTAGCAATGGTTTCTATTGGTTTGGACACATTTAAAGTAATGGGTAGTGTTTTCATTATCATTTGTACCCTATTTGCTAGTTCATAAATAATAAAAGATTTCGTAGCACCCAAATCAAAAAATAATTTTCAGCAACATTGAATAATAGGAACGTAACTTCCATAGTAGGGACTTGCTCTTTCTGAGCCTTCGCAACAACAAACATTTTGGCCTGGTTCTGACCACGACCCTAGTTCTACCCCTAATTGGCATTTTACTGTCTACCCTGAGGATGACCATTCTGACCTGCTCCCTAATTGTTTTGTGGCAGCTATTGCTGATGAGCCTGAGCTGGTACAGTCGAGCAATTTCTTGCATGTGGCTCCTTTGCTTGCCTAGTAGCATAGTCTTTGTCTCCTCTCCTGTTCTTTTGCCTCATATTTGGGCTACCCTTGTTTCTGGATCTACAGTGTTTTCCCGCCACTCTTATACTTTTTTTGGGCACCTTGGTTGTCTTTCTCATTTTTAGGCTTTTCATTTCTACTCCTCAATCTCTACTCTAGGTTCAACTCCTATTCTAGTGTTAGAGCATTCTCTAAAATGTCTCTATATGTTTTCAAGTGTAGAGTCATTATTATCTTTCGAATATCCATCTTGAGACCCTATGCAAAATGATTTGCTTTTATTTTCTCTTCTCTAATTAGTTCTAGCATGAATTTGGGCAGCTTAATGGACTTCTTTTCATATTCAACTACAGTTAGGTCACTTTGATTCAATCAGATGAAATCTTCTATAGCTTCCTCAGTGTGGCTTCTAGAAAGAATTTCTAATAGAAAACCTCACTAAACTCTTCCCAACTCATTGTTTCACATTATGTTAGGATTCATTTTCATCATTTTCCACCAACTTCTTACTAGTCCTTTGAAATGGTGGGTGGCCAGCGCTACTCTATGTAAACCGATCACCTTCAATACATTCAAATGTTCCTCCCTTTCTTGGCACCAGTAAACGCTAGTGATGTAGTCTGTGGCGCCACAAAACTGATGAGGGTGGAGCTTTTATAACTCCATCAGCATCCTCCTCAACTTTTCATCCTATAAGTCATTCTAAGCTCTCTGACGATCGAGAACTTTAAGTACAGGAACTGGTTGTTGTGCAAGCATTGGTTTAGGTACTTGCGTTATGGTATCGCTTGAGGTATCATTTGAGGTAGTTCCCTCATGATCTGGTGTAAGACCCTCCAAGTAACTTCATCATGTTTTCCATTCATGCTTCCATACCAATAGGTGTCTCCTATTCTCACTACTCAGTTTCATCAAACATTGCAACCTTGGTAGCGTATCTCTTTGATCCAACCATTGTCCGGTATCTGATAAGGTATCATAGTGAAAGATTTAAGTGAATCATAATATGGGGTACAAAACCCGTCTTCTGTTATCCTCAGGATACAAAATGCTTTTCCAGACTTGAAAAGGTAGTTGTCCCATCGGTATTCGTTCATCGAGTTTGTATAATCGTGACTCTAGATTCATGTCTCTAGGTTTCGTTTCATTCAGTGGCCTAGTAGTTTATTCGTCTAAGTTCTATTTGAGTTGTTGTTGGGTAAAGGATTTGGTTTCATATTTAAGAACATGCAATACAAGGATAATCATGCATTTAGACAATCAAGCCATCATATATTCATGCAAGTTCATGCTAGCATAGTAAAACTCTAAGCTTCCATAGAAGTTTTTAAGTTCATGTATCCCATACCCCCTAGCCCTTCAACTTAGACTTTCACTCAAAAATTTGCCACTCAATCAATTTCACAAATATTTCAACAACTAAGGTTTTCCAACCCCCACTATACTTGACTATCCCATACTAGCCAAGCATAAGGAAACAAGTTCTTCCAAAGTCATCAACATTCATCAAACATGGTCTATATCATCCACTGAGTTCAGAATTCTTCCATAATCCCAAATTCCTATATGTTAACACCCGGAACCCTGGAAACAGGTTTAAGCTCAACCATAAGGCAGGTTGGGTCCTATGTTACATTTACAAACATACAACTTGCATCTTGATTCCTTTATTCTAACTCTTTTTGAACCTTTCATGAGTGTCTCACCCAATTTGATCAATCTTAAATTAAATAAGACATTACAAGTAGAAAAATGAATATTTCTAACTCTTAATTTATTCAAAATAAAATAAAGAAATACATTATTGAATTCATATAACAAAAAGAAAGAATACATAACTCTAAAATTTAAAACAAAAATTTAGTGAAAGTTTTTATTCAAAATTTGGGTAATATGCCCTTATATAGAAACTTTTTAAAAATAGACTTTTCAATTCCGTAGCAAGCTTGATCATGCATTTCAAATTCTTGAAAAACAAAAGGAAGGGGTGAGCACATATCTCAATGAATCATTTATTAAACAACTAGGTTAATATTTCAAATCAATAGGACATCCAAATTCAAACACTTTCATGCATTAAGTAATTCACACAACGTTTTGGTTGCAGTTGACGTTAAGACTAAAATGGAGTCTATTTTCTAGATGTTCTTATTTTAGATACCCCTCATTAGGGTGAAAAGACAATTCTTTTGTTACTTTCCATTAGACGCCACGTACCAACTACCCCTTAGTTGTGTCCCACAACCACATATTCCAAGCATGTGATAAAAACACCCTTAACATCCCTACAAATTACTATGGCAATATGTGGTTCTTATCTTCAAATTCACATATTCATGAAATAAAATCAGAATATCAAATTTTAGAATTTAAACATTGAGTAAAGTGTGGAAACAACACATAGCATGTTTGAAACTTCAAAGTAAACATAAGCATGAAATCTAAGTATGGCATGATATCATGCATAATTAAAAACATGAAAAACATGATAAACTGAAATTTAAATATAATCATTCATGCTGAACTAAAATAGAACATGCTGAAAAATTGAATTTAAAGATGGATAAACATGCTAGAAACTTGAAATAGCAAATTAGAGGTTTAAGAAATCCCCTCCACCTCAATCCGAGTTTCTTGTTGAATCCGGCAGAGGTTCCCTTTATCTACCACTTTCAGAACTTCAAGAACTTTCAGCCACCATCAAAAGCACTCAAAATAATGCACTAGAAGACTAAAATTAAAGCTTGTCACTTGTAAACAAAAGAGGAGTGAGAAGAGATGCCAAGAAGAGAGCTTAGAACAAGCAAAAAGGGAAGTGTCAACTCTTTGCTTTGGGACGAGAAGAATGTGAGCAAGAGGGGATTTATATAGATGTTCTTGAGCACCATGGGGACGGTCTAGACATCACACACAATGAGAATCTTTCCATACATATGAGAAGCTTTATATGTAACCTTGGTTTACATGATCATTTATCTTGGCACATGGAATCATTTTTCATAGTTTCTATAGGTGTGGGCATACTTGACCATTTGCAGGGCACATGGGATCATTTTTTATGATTTCAAATAATGAAAACATCCCATTGAGGCTGAGTAGGGTGAGGGTATATATAATCATGGTGTTTGACCCATGTTACTTGCACATGTTTAGGGGTGGTCATGCATCCATGGGTCCACAAAAATTTAATAAAAATTAATATCTCCTTACTTACAAGGAATTATGATTTATAGCCAATAGTTTTGGAATCACATGAAAAAACTAAGAATTTTCATATATGGTTTGGCCAAATTGTTATTCATTTACTTTCCTTATTTCAAACCCAATGAAAGAAATATGAGATGAAAATTCAAATCTTGGCCAATTGTCCTAATATTTTGATTTGTTGTTTATTTTCTTAGTTCATGTCATCTTGTTTTGTTTTGGGTCCCTAAAGAGCATTTGACAAATGAAAATCCTAATCTTTACCAATTGTTTTAATTTTTGGATATGTTGTCCAATTAGTTGGTTCATGTCACCTTATTCGTTTCAGGTTGTTTTGGGTCCCTAAAGGTCATCAAATGAGACTTTCAAAAACCTGCCAAATTTAGCCCCGAAATGAACCCATATTTATTTTGCACCTAGTTTCACTAAATTGATCTTGAATTTCATTTAATCAAATGCAGAGTTTTCAAGGTATTACAACCTACCCTAAGAAAAATTTCGTCCTTAAAATTTGTACATAATTAAGGATTTCTAGTGAATAGGTGTGGATACTTGGTTTTCATTTCGCTTTTGAGTTCCCATATGGCTTCTTCAACCCTGTGGTGCTTCCATAACACTTTCACCAACTGAATATCCTTCATTCTCAGACTCTGTGCTTTGTGGTCAAGGATTATGACTACTGCTTCCTCGTAAGTAGTACCATCTTGAACGTCGAGTTCATACTTTCTTCATTTTTCTTTTAAGGTCTAAGGCATAAGACCTCAACATATCCTCTAGTGTCCAGGTGACTCTCTCAGACATACTGACTTGACCTGCAGATCTGATTGGCAGGAACTGAGCCACTATAGTGAAACAATCCATAATTATCCATACGGTGTTTTCTTCCTAAGTCTTAGGGTATTCTTACAATCTACCTAATGGTCAGTATGCTTATCCCATTCACTTTCCTCCATCAAGCTTATGAACCATTTGTCTTGCTTTTTTTAATCCCTGATCTGATGCAATAGGTTTGATGGCAAGACTTGCGATAGAGATAGGCTTGTCTTTCATTTAGGGTCATACCTATCCTAAAGTTCTCAATCTATTTAAAGTTTTCTTTATTTTACCCCACCTCCAACTTAGTAAACTCTACCAAATGACAGGTCTTGGGTCGTTACATTAAGTGATTAACACTTTCTTTAATATTTAAAGTAAAGCAATAAGAGTTCTTAAGTAAATTGTTTTCATTAATTGGATGTCATAGGCACAAAACCTAGTTCAAACCAAAATTCGTAATGCTAACACTTAGCAACCTTTAAGTAAAAGAACTTCATGCCACTACTCATATTCAAAATTTAAAATTTTGTCCAAACAGTGGACTACTAGGGTTTTATTGAGGGTATTGATCTTCTTCGACCTCCACAATGAACATTTTGGCCTAGTTCTAACCATGAACCTTATTTTGCCCTTGGCATTATGTTGTTGTTGTCTCCCCTGAGAACAATCATTCTAACCTCCTCCCTAAGTGTTCTGTGGCTGAGGAGCCTGAGTTTAGTAGGGCAATCCTTCGCAAGATGTCCTTTTTCTCTGCACACATAACACAGCCCTTTCCTCCTGACTTGTTCTGTAGACTCATCTTTGACCTGCCCCTGTTTTTGTGGGGCTTTATTACTCTTATTCCTTTTTTGTAACCTGTGATCTTTTTCATTTGCAGACTTCTTATTCTTTCCTCTCAACCTTTGCACCAGGTTGAGTTCTTGTTCTAGGATCAGAGTTATTTCCAAGACATCCCTTTATGTCTTTAAGCCCAAAGTCATAACCACTTTGCAGATCTCGATCTTGAGACCCTGAGTAAACCTATTAGCCTTTATCCTCTCTTCCCACATTAGTTCTTGAGATAACTTAGCTAGCTCAGTCAATGTAAGATCTCTCTGATTAAGTCACACAAAGTCTTCCTGTAGCTTTCTAAGGGTAGCCTCCGAACATAAATTTTCACAAAAAATCTCCTTGAACTATTCCTAGTTCATCTTTTCAATGTTGGGGTTTGTTTCATCAAATGTTCATACTATTGTGACTCTAGATTTGCTTTTTAGGTTCTCGATTTGTTCAGTGGTCTAAAAATTTTTTCTTCTAGGTTCTTTTCATGCATGGGTACAAGATTTGCTCTCAAAGCAAATAAATACTAAAACAGGTATATCACACAATCATACAATCAAGCTAGCACAACAAAGTTCCAAGCTTCCACCTAAGCTTTCAAGTTCAAGTGTCTCATACCAATCTACCCCTTCTACTCAGGCTTTCACCTAGAATAGAGCCACACCCAACAATTTCGCAAATTGCTTGATAACTAAGGTTCCCGAGCCCACTATACTCCCTCGTCCTGTAACACCCCAACCCCCACATTCATTGAGTATTGGACATAACCACCATTCTTTGACAGTGGACCTAACCATTTGGCGAGTTGGGTCCATGTTACTTTAGAAGAGACACACACTTGACTTTCTATTTTTCAGTATCTCATGCCTTAGAGTAAATTCAAAAGTACAAATTTCCACTTAATAAAATCAAGGCAATTAAAAATAAAGAAAAATTCAACTTCTTTATTCATAAAAAGAAAATACATAACTTTCTAATGTAAGAGTAAACTATTACATTGTTGATCAAAAGAGATTCATCACTTTTAAAATAAAAATTAAATTTCAGCAGAAGACATTCAAAATTGGGCAACATGCCCTTACATAAAGGAAACTTAAAACAAAATAGAAATTTGCTAAATAAAAACTATCCAAATTCCATGGTCTTTATAATTTAATTTCTTGAAAAAAAGAGAGGAAGGAGTGAGCACAAAGCTCAGTGGATCTTTTTCAAACAACCATTTTTCAAATTCAAACCAATAACACATTCATATTTCAGACACTAACATACATTAGGCATTTCAAGCATACGTTTATTTAAAGTTGAGAGTCTAGACCAAAAGGGTTTTTAAGCCCTTGATGTTCTTAACATTAGAGTGAAATATAGTTTTTCATAGCCAATTTCATTGGACTTTTGGACTCAAGGGAACTTTGCCCACCAACCAAGTACTTTGGTCTTAAAACTATATGAACTAATCATATGAAAAGAACATCCATAGCAACCCACATGTTTGCTATGATGGTATGTGGTTATTTTCACCATTTTCTTTTGTTAATCATGAATCATCAATTAAACTTCAGAATATGAAACTAAGATAAAAAAAATTTAGAATATGAACAATCTGAAAATTAAATCATGAAACAATCATAATCATGCATCATTCTTTGAAATAAGGCCTAAGCATGATACTAAACATGACATGAACATTATGAACACATAAATTCGAACAAGGATCAAATCTGAAACTAAAATATGTTTTAGAATACAAGAACTGAAATTATTTTGATTTCAAAAGCCAAACAAACAATGAACATGCTAGTAATTCGAGTAAGAAAAAGGGGTGATAGAAAACTTACTTCAACCTTACGATGTTTTCTCCCCAAGTTTAGACAAGAGTTCCCAACGTACAAGCACCAAGAAAATCACCCAAGATGAATCCCCAAACCAAGAACTTCTCACTCCCAAGAGGGAAAAGAATGGTGAGAAGGGATGCCAAGAGGAACACTTAGAGAACAAGAGGAAATCTCAACTCTTGTTTCTTGGGATGAGATGAATTGTGAGCATGGGAGGTTTATATAGAGTTTAGAAGGGTAGAGCATGGTAAGTTTGTAGTGTTCTTCTTGTAGAAAACTTGCTAATTCTTCAAAATTTCGTGCCTCCCAAGTATAGGAAAATAGCAAGTGTATTTGGATTTTTTTGTTTTGGAATTTAGAAACCAATTTTTGAATTTTAGAAACATTTTCTCGGATTTATTTGAATTTTCTTGTTTTATTTTTGGAGCATTCGATCTAGACCATTGGATCATCCCTAATCGCAGTGTGCAAATCTTCGTTCACGATCACAAAGCTGCACCTATGTTGTGAGCCATTGGATCGTCTTCGAGTGCAGTGTGCAAATCTCGTTCGCGATTAACGAAATGCGCCTGGACCGTCGAATCAACCTCGAGTGTGGTGTGTGGATCTTCATTCGCGATTAATGAAACGCGCTTGGACCGTCAGATCAACCTCAAGTATGGTGTGCAAATCTTTGTTCGCGATCAACGAAATAGATCTGGACCATTGGATCGGACAGGTCGATCGGGGGTCGTTGGATCATGATGATTCAGTGCTCCTGAGTGTTTGGTGCGAGCTTGATCTTGACCGTGGGATCTTAGATCGTGCAGATACATGTTTCTAGCCGTTGGATGCAGTTTTTATTATGAAAATTGCTTCAAAGGTTTCTATTATCCGAGTTTTGCTAATTATACACCCAATTTCACTTTCTTATTTGTGTAAATATGGTTTATTGCACATATCCTATTAATTTGCTAATATTCTTTCTTTTCTAATTCTTTAATATTGTGTTTATTAGATTTTTTTCTATTTCTGTAATATATATTTTTTTATTGCCAACAATTAATAATCCATATTTCTCTATATTTTTCATTTCTTCATTTCATATATTTTTCTTATTTTTAGTCCATACTTTTATTTTTAAAGAGGCAAAAATAATTATACATGTAAATATATAATTCACTCTACTTACTTTATATTTGTTAATTAGTTTCATAATTGTTCCATTATTTGTATAATTATAAAATAATTCTTATACAAATAATAGTTGATAATTTCACTAACCTTATATCATTAGTTAGATTATCCTGATACTAAGATTTCATTTGCCTCCAATTATTTTCGAATTTTTCTCAATAAGTCTAGTTTCTTGTTTTTCATTTAAGTTATTTGACAAAATTATGAGGTATTACAACCTATCCTCCTTAAAAAAAAAATTTTATCCTCGAAATTTGTACATGTTTAGGTGTTCCTAGTGAATAGATGTGGGTATTTAGTCTTCATTTCAATCTCCAGCTCCCAGGTAGCCTCTTCCAGTCCGTGATGCTTGCGCACTACCTTAACTAAGGGAATATCCTTAGTTGTTAGATTCTATTCCTTGTGATCAAGGATTCTAACTGCAGTTTCCTCATAGGTAGCATCATCCTGAATGTTCAATTCCTCCCAGTGGATGATGTGAGAGGGGTCAGGTTTGTACTTTCTCAACATGGAGATACGGAATACATTATGAGCTGAAGTTATCTAGCTTGGTAGATCCAACTCGTAAGCACATTCCCTGATTCTTCTAAGTATTTCAAAGTGTCCTACAAACCTCAGAGATAACTTCCCTTTGAATCTGAACCTTTTGATACCCTTTTGAGGACTGATTCTCAGAAATATTTTGTCCCCAACTTAGAACTCTAATGGTCTTCTCCACTTGTATGCATAACTCTTCTGACGACTCTGTGCAGTAGTCAGTCTCCTTTATATCAACTTGACTTGGTTGCTCATCTCTTCCACCAAGTCTGGCCTAGTTAATCCATGATCATCAAGCTCAGCCCTATAGGCAGGTGATTTGCAAGGTCTCCCATAGAGAGCCTCGAATGGAGCCATCTTTATGCTTTCCTAGTAACTATTGTTATAGGCAAACTCCGCCATGTGTAAATACTTGCTCCAGTTCCCCTTGTAGTCTAAAACACAAGACCTCAACATATTCTCCAAAATTTGGATAACTCTTTCTGACTGACCATCCGTCTGAAGGTTTAAAGTTGTACTTATGGTGAGCTTAGTACCCATCTCCTTCTGGAGACTCTGCTAGAACTGTGAAGTAAAGCAAGCGTCTCTATCAGACACAATAGGAGGGTACTCCATGAAGTTTGACAATTTCTTTTACATAGATTTCTCCCAACTTATTGACTTGGTCTATAGATCTAATTGGCAGGAAATGAGCCACGTTGGTGAGGTGATCCACAATTATCCAAACAGTGTCTTCTCCCTTTTGGTTTCTGGGTAAACCGCTGACAAAATCCATGGCAGTGTTATCCCACTTCCATTCTGGGATAGGGAGTGGTTGTAATATTCCAAAGGGTTTCTTGTGTTCCGCTTTCACTTGTTGACATGTTAAGCACTTAGAGACATCCTTAGCTACATCTCTCTTAATTCCTCTCCACCAGTATGTTTTCCTAAGGTTCTGGTACATCTTATCCCCACATGGGTGCATGGTATACTTGGTCTGATGAGCTTCATCAAGTATAATTTGCTTGCTCTGTCCTTGTTGAGGTACACATATCCTTTCCCTGAGACTTAGGATGTTCTCAGCATCTAGCCTAAAGTCAGTATGTTTGCCTTGTGTAACTCCTTCGATCAAACTAGTAAGCCATTTGTCTTGCCATTGTTCATCCCTGATCTGGTGCAGAAGATCTGATTGGCAAGACCTAGTGTTGAGGCAGGCTTTATTTTCATTTAGAGTCACACCCAGTCTAAAATCATCAATCAACTGGTACATCTAGCCTTTCTCTTCCTCCTGTTTATTGTACTTCCTACTCAAGGCATCAACCACTACATTAGCCTTCCCCGGATGGTAATGTAGTTGAAAATCATAGTCTTTTAAGAACTCCATCCATCTCTGTTGCTTGAGGTTCAACTCCTTCTGGGTGTATATATACTTCAAGCTCTTGTGATCTGAAAACAGATCAAATTTCTCACCATAGAGGTAGTGTCTCCAAATCTTCAATGCAAACACAATGGCCGCTAATTCTAGGTTGTGAGTAGGGTAATTCTTCACATGGACCTTTAGTTGTCACGAAGCATAAGCGACTACTTATTTTTTCTACATCAACACTACTCCAAGTCCATTTAGCAAGGCATCAATACAGAGGGTATAGGTAACACCAGGGTTGTAGTGATTAGGATAGGGGCCGTAATTAATCTCTTTTTCAGTTCTTGGAATGATTGTTCACACTTCTCATTCAAATCGAAATTGATTCCCTTCATGGTCAGCTTGGTCATAGGTTCTGCTAGTTTGGAAAAATCTTGGATGAACCTTCTATAGTACCCAGCTAGACCTAAGAAGCTCTTGATCTCTATAACTGTCTTTGGTTGCTTCCAATTCATAACCGATTCCACCTTCTCCACATCTACAGAGATGCCTTCTGCTGACACTATGTGGCCAAGGAACTTGACTGTCCTCATCTAAAACTCACACTTGCTGGACTTGGCATGTAATTGATGCCTTCTGAGTATCTCCAACACTATTTGCAAGTGTTCTAATTGTTTAGCCTCTGACTTGGAGTAGATTAGGATGTCATCTACGAATACCACCACAAACTACTCAAGATACTATCTAAACACTCGGTTCATCAAATCCATGAATGCTGCCGGGGCATTGGTCAAACCAAATGGCATCACGATGAACTCGAAGTGTCCATATCTTGTCCTGAAGGCAGTCTTGTATATGTTGGACTCCCTGATTCTCGGTTGATGATAACTCAACCTAAGATAAATCTTTGAGAAATGAGTGGTTCTTCTCAATTGATCGAATAGGTCATCAATCCTCAGTAGAGGATACTCATTCTTCACCATAGCTTTGTTTAACTTTTGATAATCGACACAAAATTTCATAGAGCCATCTCTCTTCTTCGCGAATAACACCAGAGCTCCCTAAGGTTATTCACTCGACCTGATGAACCCTTTCTCCCGGAGCTCATCGAGTTGTGACTTTTAACTCAATCAGTTCCACCGATGCCATTTTATAAGGAGATATAGCTATAGGGTTGGTTCTAGGGTGAAGTTCAATCTTGAACTCTATCTCTCAAGCAGGCGGTAATCTGGGTAAGTCATCTGGGAACACATCTTCTTACTCACTAACCACTGCTAGGTTTTGTATCTTCTTCGATTCCATAGGCTCTTCTTCAGAGAGTCCCTCAAACTCATCCTTCTGCCTTAGGTAGTTTAACAAGGCTATGGTTGGACTCCTCGGTAGTTTTCGCATATCTCCATTGATTTTATAGGTTTCCCTAGAAGGTAGAGTTATGGTCATTCATTTTTTAGGACAATCTATCTGGGCTTGGTACTGGTCTAACCAGTCCATCCCCAAGATCACATCATATCCATAAAAAGATAAGGTACATAGGTCAACTATTAAGAGTTTATCCCCAAACCTTAGGTCAAAACTATACATTCTTTTTGAAGTCACATAGGTCCTTATTGGTGTGGACACATTCAAAGTTACAGGTAGTGTTTTCGTCACAAGTTGTAACCTATCAGCTAGTTCTTCAAAAATAAAGGATTTGGAGGTACCCGGGTCAAAGAATAGTTTCACAGCAACATTGAATAACAAGAACGTACCTTCCACTGTAGGGACTTGGTCTTCTTGGGCCTCAATCGCAAATACTCTGGCCTAGTTCTAACCACGGCCTTGGTTTTGCCCCTGATTGGCATTCTGATTCTGTCTGGCTTGAGGATGCCCATTCTGTTGTTGGGGAACCTAAGCTGATGCTGTTGGGCAGTTTTAGCAAGATGTCCCCTCTGTCTGCATCAGAAGCACAATCCCAGCTTCTTAGCATGCTCCCTTGCCTCATCTTTGTTCTGTCCCTGTTTTTGTGGTGCATTCCTACCATTCTTACTTTTCTTTTGAACCCCTTGATTATTTTCATTCCCAGGCCTCATATTCTTTTCCCTCAACTTTTGTTCCAAGTTGAGTTCTTGCTCGAAAGTTAGGGTTTTTTCTATGACATCATTGCAAGTCTTTAGGCCCAAAGTCTTCACTATCTTTCGGATCTCCATCTTGAGACTAATTAGTCTTCCTTTTCTCTTCTCTAATTAGATCTAGTGGGAATTTGGCCAGTTCCATGAACTTCCTTTCATATTCAGCTACAGTCATGTCCCTTTGATTCAGTCGAATAAAGTCCTCCTATAGCTTGCTCAGAGTTGCTTTTGGAAAAAACTTCTCACAAAAGATCTCTATGAAGTTTTCCCAACTCATTACATCGAAATTCGTATTAGGGTCCATCCTCATCATTCGCCACCAACTTCTGGTTGGTCCGTTAAAGTGGTGCGTGGCTAGTGCTACCCGTCTTGACCCAGTTACCTTTAGCACATTGAGAATTTCCTCCATCTCTTAGTAGTAGTTGTTTACCGAGATGCAGTCTGTGGTACCATCAAATAAAGGAGGATGGAACTTCTGTAGCTCAATCAGCATTTTCCTCTGTTTCTCATCCTCCGATCTGTCATGAGCCCTCTGATATTCGAGATTTTGGACCACAGGTGCTGGCTGTCGGACCTGATTAGGTTCAAGTACTTGATGCTGTGGGGCCACCTACGAGATTATCTGTGGAAGAGCCCGCAATAGTTGATCCAGCATTGTCTACGACATCTCATTCATCGTGGCCTCCATCTGCGCCTCCATTCCAGCAAGCAGTTCTTGTTCCTGTTGCTTGATCTCATCAGAGGTGGTGGATCGACTAGCGTACCTTCATGTTCCAGCCATTATCTATAAATTTAACACTTTGTCAGTATTTGCCTCGTCAGATGTTCGTACTATCATGACTCTAGATTCATGTCTCTAGGTTCTCAATTTGTTTAGTGGCCTAAAGGTTTTTCTTCTAGGTTCTTTTCATGCATGGGTACAGAATTTGGTGTCAAAGCAATAAATAGTAAAGCATGCATATCACTCAATCATACAATCAAGCTAGCACAACATGGTTCCAAGCTTCCACCTAAGCTTCCAAGTTCAAGTGTCCCATACCACTCTACCCCTTCCAGTTAGGCTTTCACTCATAACAGAGTCGCACCCAAACAATTTCGCAAATTGATTGATAACTAAGGTTCCCAAGCCCACTACACTCCACCGTCCCATACCAGCGAGCATAGAGAAACCTATTCTGCTATAGGTACTGATCATTCAGCACACATGGTCCATCATTCTCCGAGTCCAGGCTTCCTCCATACCCCCGAATTCCTATGCATCCCATACGACATGGAAACCAAAAGACACAGAAGCTTCCCGGTCTCGTGTCCTGATCAAATAATTTTCTATTTTCACACAAGTTTCCGTTTCTAGCCTATGCCCTAGTGATTTATGCTTTTGATACACTGTGCCACCCCTGGCTACACCACATTTCTACCTAGGGTCTTTTTCTGGACCTAGGGTTTAATCTGGTTGACTTACAACCTCTGTCTAATCAAATACCATTTTTGGCATCTTTTTCGACTTCTATTTACTTTCTTGCCCTAATTTTCCACCTTCTAAATTTTTGAAAATAACAGTGTTCTTCAACTCCAACTACTCATATAAGCCGGTGAGACAACCTCTAGATTGGGCGGCGAGATCGAAGTCTGCTTAGCAACCGCGCTTTTTAGGGCGGGATGACCCACCTCCCTTTCAATGTTTAGCTTTACTCGGGACAAGGCTTACCCACTATCAGCTCAACTTGTAGTCTTTGTATCCAAACAAAACATTTCAAAATATATTTTTCCTTTTTGAAAACACTTTCTAAAACATTTTTCAAAAAATATAAGTGTAACATCTCAAAAACAAATTTATATGAAATTTGAATTTTTACTTAAAAAATTATACAGAATTCACAAATGAGAATTTTGGCAAGTCATAGTTTACCCAAATGAGGAATAAAAATCAATTTAGTGGATTTTTGGAAGAAAATATATGAATATAATGTATATTATGGGATATCATAGCCAAAAATACAAGGATATGTGCAATTTTTTATGAAAACAGGATTAGAAAGTCAATCGGGATCGAGATCTCGCAAAACTCTAAAGAGAAAACAAGAAATTCGGCTGAAAAATCAAATAAATAAATTCAAAATACACCCTACGGTCCAAATTCGATATGCCAAAATCCAACAAATGGGATTAAAACCAAAACGAACGCCCGGGTGCACTGGATCATCAAAATCCAACGGCCAGAGATCCAAGTATGAAACTCGAGGATGATTGTGCGGCCAGAAGCGAATTCATTGATTGCAAAATCAGATTCGCACACTGTGATCGAGGATCATCTAACAGTTGAGATCAAAGCCGCATTGAGAGATCGCAAACAGTGTTGCGCTCGAGGATCATTGGACAGTTCAGATCAAAGTTGCATTGATTAGGTCGCAAACAATGCTGCGCTTGAAGATCATTGAACGGTCCAGATCAAAGCCATTTGGCAAAAGTCCAGATTCGAAGATTCTGATTTCTGTTGATTGATCTGAGATCAATCCAACGACCCAAATAAAATTTAAAATTTCAAATACGAAAATTACAGAAAAAATAACGAAAATTATGAAAAAAATCAAAAATTTCTGAAAAATAGTTTCTAAATTCTGAAAAATATTTCTAAAATCCAAAAAAATTCTACAAAATACTCATTTTGCTCCAAAAATTAGAAAGTATAAAATTAGGGAGAATTAGGGTGTTTTATTCAAAGAAGAATACAAAACTTTCTAATTTTCTTCCTTTGAAAACCTATATAAACCCCCCTAGGCTCTCAATTTTATTTATTCAAAAAAATAAGAGTTGAATTTTCATCTTATTTTCCTTAAACCTTCTTTTTGACACCTTTTCCCATCTTCCATTCTTATATGTGTGAGAAGTTCTTCTCTCGAGTTTGGCGAATTAAGTTGGACGATCTTCATTGGCATTAGTACGTGTGGGGAATTGCTGTTGAAATTCTGAAAGAAAGCATCACAAGGTGCAAGTGATTTCTAGAACACCCTTCTGTTCTTATTTAAATTCATGGCATGCTCATTGTTGTGGGTTTTTTTACTGAATTCAAAGATTTTTGATTTCAGTTCTAGAATTTTACATGTTATTTCAGTATTTCAGTTTTGATTCATGTTTGAGCAATCATATCATCCATGCCATGTTAGTATCATGCTTAGACTTTTAAATTAAAGTATGATGCATGTTTTATAAGTGTATCATGAATTGACTATGCATGTTTTGAATTTTAGTTTGATTTCATATTCTGAAGTTTATTTTATGAGATCATGATATGAGAATTAATCTAAGACGATGAAAATAATAACCACGTACCATCATAGTGGTCAAGGCGACACTATGGATGTTCTTTTTATATGAGTTAGGTCATATAGTTATCAAACCTAAGTACTTGAAGGTCATGTACCACTGGTGGGTCACCATGTGTAATGGGTTGATGCCAACACATGCCACTAACAGGTTGATGTCGAGTGGGCCCTATTTACTTAGTTAAGAACATCAAGGGATTAAAGGCCCTTTGGTCTGAGACTCGACTTGAGCAAATTGTTGTTTGAAACGCCTGAAGATTGCAAATGTTTGAATTATGATTGTGTTATGAGTTTGAATATGAAAGATGGTTGTTCGAAAAGGATCCACAGGGCTATGTGCTCACTCCTTCCTTTCTTATTTTTTAGGAACATTAACCCATGGAGGAGTTCAATATCAATAATTTCTTAGAAAGTGCTACAATATTATATTTTTTAGAATTTTTTGGGCATGTTGCCCAAAGTATTTATGTTTTTCTACTAAAAAGTATTTTGAAGTCTTCCACTGTAACAATTAGTTCCTTTTGAAGAGTTTAGTACTTCCAATTTCTATTATGAATAAAATAGTTTGAATTTCTTTATCACTTTTAAATCGCCTTGATTTTATTGAAAGTTTTGTGTTCTACGATTTTATACAAAGGCACAAGATATTGAAAGAAAAGAACAAGTGTGTGTCACTTGTAATATAGCACAGGCCCGACCCGCCATTTGTTAAGTCCAATGTCAAGAGAACGGTGGTAATGTACACTGCTTAAAGATACGGGGGTTGGGGTGTTACAGAGGTGGTATCAGAGCTCATTTAGTAGATGTACTGGGCAAGAATTAGAAAGTTATTCTTATACTAGAGGAGGTATCATAGCCGAGGCTTTAGGTGCCTTGGGCTTACGATAGAAAATCAAGCCTAAACATGTGTTGATTAGGCTATAGATAGAATGTCAAATATTAGTTGCTTGACAAGAATCAGAAACCCAAATAAGGGTTTCACCTTTAATTGAATTTGGAATGCCCTACCTTCTATTTTTGAAATTGATGAATTTTTTAGAAAAGAAAATGTTTTCAAAAAGGAAATATATGTTTTGAAAATGTTTTTGTTTGGATACAAAGATTACAAGTTGAGTTGATAGTGGGAAAGTTTTGTCCCGAGGAAGACCAAGCCCCTGCAGTAGAAGGTACATTCTTATTGTTTAATGCTGCTATGAGACTATTGTTTGACTCGGGTGCCTCAAAATCTTTATTCTCTGAAAAACTAGCTGATAAGTTACAACTTGTGACAAAAACAGTGCTTGTGACTTTGAATGTGTCCACACCAATAGGGACCATTCTCACTTCAAAAAAGATGTGTAGTTGTAATCGTAGCTTTGGGGATAAAATTTTAACAGTCAACCTATAGACCCTACTTTTCTATGGCTATGATGTAATCTTGGGGATGGATTGGTTAGATCAGTACCAGGCCCAAATAGATTGTCCTAAAAGATAGGTAACCATAACATTACCTTCTGGGGAGATCTTTGAAATCAATGGGGATATGCGGAGACTACCAAGGAGTCCAACCCTAGCATTGCTGAATTGCTTGAAATAGACGGATGAGTTCGAGGAACTCTTTGAAGAAGAACCTATTGACTTGAAGAATATTCACGACCTAGTTGTAGTCAGTGAGTATAAGGACGTGTTCCCAAATGACTTACCTAGACTACCACCAGCAAGAGAGTTAGAGTTGAAGATCGAACTTCACCCTGGAACCAACCCTATAGCCATACCTCCTTATAGAATGGCACCAGGAAAACTAATTGAGCTGAAAACTCAACTGGACGAGCTCAGGGAGAAAGGTTTCATCAGGCCAAGTGAATCACCCTAGTGAGCCCCAGTATTATTCGTGAAAAAGAAGGATGGTTCCTTGAGACTGTGTGTCGTCTACCGAAAGTTGAATCAAGCTATCATAAAGAATAAATATCCTTTGCCAAGGATTGACAACCTATTTGATCAATTACGAGGAGCAACTCATTTCTCTAAAATTGATCTTAGGTTAGGATATCATCAGTTGAGGATTTGAGAGTCTGACATCCACAAGACAGCCTTTAGAACAAGATATGGACACTTCGAGTTCACTGTGATGCCCTTTAGTTTGACCAATGCCCCAGCAGCCTTCATGGATTTGATGAACCTAGTGTTCAAAAAATACCTTGACCAGTTTGTAGTGGTATTCGTGGATGATATCCTAATCTACTCTAAGTCAGAAGCTAAACACCTTGAACACTTAAGGATAGTACTAATAAACTCTTAGAAGGAACAAGATACATGCTAAATTCAGTAAGTGTGAGCTATGGATGGAAACTGTCAAGTTCCTTGGCCATGTTGTGTCAGCAAAAGGCATCTCTGTAAATCCGGAGAAAGTGGAAGCTGTTATAAATTGGAAGCAACCCAAGACAGTAACAGAAATCAAAAGTTTCTTGGGCTTGGCAGGCTACTACAGAAGGTTCATTAAGGACTTTTCCTAGTTGGCAGAACCTATGACTAAGTTGACCAAAAAAGAGTTAAGTTCCAGTGGGATGAGAAATGTGAACGGTTATTCCAAGAATTGAAAACTAGATTGACTACGGCTCCTGTTCTAGTCACCCCAACTCCTGGTGTTACTTACATATTCTATACTGATGCTTCGCTAAGTGGGCTTGGAGCAGTGTTGATGTAGGAAAGACAAGTAGTCGCTTATGCTTCGAGACAACTGAAGGTCGATGAGAGAAATTACCCTATTCATGACTTAGAGCTAGCGGCCATTGTGTTTGCCCTAAAGATTTGAAGACACTACCTTTATGGTGAGAAATTTGAGTTGTTTTCATATCACAATAGTTTGAAGTACATCTACACCCAGAAGGAGTTGAACCTCAGGCAATGAAAATGGATGGAATTCTTGAAATACTATGATTTTGAACTACACTACCATGCGGGGAAGGCCAATGTAGTGGCTGATGTCCTGAGTAGGAAGTTCAACAAACAGGAAGAAGAATAAGGCAAGATGTACCAATTGATTGAAGATTTTAGGTTGGGAGTAAACCTTAACGAGAAAGAAGTCTATCTTTACAATATGTCTTGCCAACCGAACCTATTACATCAGATCAGGGATGAACAGAAGCAAAACAAGTGGCTTGCTCAACTAATCGAAGGTGTCACGCAAGGAAAGCATACTGACTTCAGGATGGATGTTGAAAACATCCTAAGGCTCGAGGAAAGGATATGTGTACCTCAACAGGGATAGAGCAAGTAGGTCATACTTGATGAAGCTCATCAGACTAAGTATACCATGCACCCTGGTGGGGATAAGCTGTACCAGAACCTCAGGAAAACCTACTGGTGGAGAGATATGAAAAGTGACATAGCCAAATATGTCTCTAAGTGCTTAACATGCCAACAAGTGAAAGCAGAACACCAGAAACCCTCTGGAATGTTACAACCACTTCCAATCCCCAAGTGGAAGTGGGATAACATTGCCATGGACTTCGTCAGTGGTTTACCCAGGAACCAAAAAGGAGAAGACACTGTTTGGGTGATAGTGGATCGTCTCACCAAAGTGGTTCACTTCTTGCTAATCAGATCCCAGACTAAGTCAGGAAGCTGTGAGAAATCTATGTGAAAGAAATCATCAGACTTCATGGTGTACCCACGACTATCGTGTCTAACAGAAACTCTCGCTTCACTTCACAATTCTGGCAGAGTCTACAGAAGGAGATGGGTACTAAGCTCACCATGAGTACAACTTTTTACCCTCAGACACATGATCAGTCTGAGAAAGTTATCCAGATTTTGGAAGATATGTTGAGGTCTTGTGTTTTAGACTTCAAGGGAAATTGGAGCAAGTAATTACACTTGGTAGAGTTTGCCTATAATAACAGTTATCAGGCAAGCATAAAAATGGCTCCATTCAAAGCTCTCTATGAAAAACCTTGTAGATCCCCTACTAGTTGGGCTGAACTTGAAGATCAAGTATTAACTGGGCCAGACATGGTGGAAGAAACGAGCAACCAAGTCAAGTTAATACAAAAGAGACTGACTACTGCGTAGAGCCGTCAAAAGAGCTATGCAGACAAAAGGAGACGACCGTTAGAGTTTCAAGTTGGGAACAAAGTATTTTTGAGGATCAGTCTTTCGAAGGGTATCAAAAGGTTTGGATTCAAAGGGAAGTTATCTCCAAGGTTTGTCGGAAACTTTGAAATACTTAGAAGAATTAGGGAATGTGTTTATGAGTTGGATCTACCAAACCTGATGACTTCAGCACATAAAGTATTCCATGTATCCATGTTGAGGAAATATGAACTAGACCCCTCTCACATCATTCACTGGGAGGAATTGAATATTCAAGATGATGCTACCTACGAGGAAACCACGGTCAGAATCCTTGACCACAAGGTACATAATCTAAGAACAAAGGATATCCCATTAGTGAAGGTGTTGTGGAAATATCATTGGGTAGAAGAAGCCACGTGAGAACTTGAAAGCGAGATGAAGACCAAGTACCCACATCTATTGTGATCACCCTAGGTCTTATAATGTGTCCACGTCAACAT
Organism: Tinospora cordifolia; assembly: GCA_030144865.1. NCBI lineage: Eukaryota > Viridiplantae > Streptophyta > Magnoliopsida > Ranunculales > Menispermaceae > Tinospora > Tinospora cordifolia. The sequence goes on from JAJIYU010005460.1 coordinate 21,783, forward strand.
GAATTTTTTAAAATTCAAAATAAATATAAAAATGAGTGGAAACTTGTTTTTAATTATCATTGTATGGTATTTAATCAAGATAAAAAGTATTAGAACATTCGGATAGCTAGAAACGTGTAAGGAAAAGTGTTAAAAATAAGGCATCTTGCTGCTAACCGCGGTCCGTCTGATGTCGACCGTGGTCCGTGATGAGAAAAATCCAAAAAAAATGTAGAACACACTGTGGACCGCGGTCCTTACAGACCGACTGGGGTCATCAGTGGAAATGTGCAAAATCGAGAAAACTAGGTCACATTGGTGACCGCGGTCCATAAAGTGCCGACCGCGGTCCATAAAGGGATGACCGAGGTCCATAAAGTGAAGACCGAAGTCCATGAAGAAAAAACTGTCCGATGACCGAGGTCCGTCTGACGACGACCGTGGTCCGTGTGCGAGCTATATATAGTTTTCAAGCGCAGATTTCCTCATTTTGCACTGAAATTGCTTGGGATTCGGAGGAGACGACTGGAGAGCGACTTCAAGGTGAGTTCTCTGATTTTCTTTGAGTTTTCTTTAAGATTTGAGCTCATCTAAGTGTATCTATCAATAGTTAGTGAATCAAAGTGATGAAGATCCATTTTTGAACTTGTTGTTGTGGGTTTAG
>JAJIYU010005461.1:0-22249 GCA_030144865.1 Tinospora cordifolia
AAGGAGTCGTTAGAGAAATAGGCAATCACCACGTCTTTCCCTCTATCAGCCGCCGAAGAACCTAAAATATATGTAGAGTAGTGAGCCTAAAAATTAACGTGGCTCAGTGAGGAGTAAGACTAGAATGTTACCCATAACCAACATTCCCACAACAGTGTATGTATACATGAGTAGTAAAATAATGTAGTGCTTGAATGTGTGGCATAGTAGAACTATAAACAGTGCAATAGTTATCAAAAAACATCTCAAATACATGCTGCTTAAAATTGTATTAAGACTAAGGTTCAAATCATCAAACTCAACCCTATGGTCATCGCTTGAGCAGTTCATGAGTTAGGCGTACCAACCACTTGAGCGGGTCATAAGCTAGGCGTATTCCTCAAATACCCTAGCCCCGCACTCGATCCTTGAGTATCGTGCAAGAGCGGGTTTGAGGCTAGGTGCACTAATCATATGCCCTAACCCCGATGCTCGATCCTCGAGTCTAATTCTAATTACATCGTGTACCCTAACCCCAACGCTCGAGCCTATGATCTCATTACCCATGTACATCTACACATTTCAAAATCAATATGATATATTTCAATCTCATGAAACCATTTAAATCATGTTATTTCACACAAGTTTTATGCAAGGAACACAAGTTACAGAAAACACCTGAACCAAACTACTCACCTCGGGCCTTGCGCACCGATGTCTCGTCAACACTCAGCCTAGTCTAATAGTATACACTCGAATCTACATTGTTTAAACTTAATTTTAGTTCTCTTTAGAATGTGGCTTAATCCCTTGTTCTACTGTCCCTAATTGATTTCGATTGAACCAAATTTGATTCGCTCAATCGGTCAAACTTAGTCAACTAGTCAAACTCAGTCAAACTCAACCTTTGGTTAATTTGGGTCAAATTAGGTCAAAATTGAGCCAGTTAGGCCAAAATCTCCAAATTCTAACACTTAACCCAAATTCAAGCTTTTTGTTTTCTTTGCATAGTAAATTTGTCAAATTTTCTACGATCCATCCGTGTGTCAGATTTGTGCAAAACTTTCCTGATGTCATTGACACCTCCTAAACATTTGCCAAAATTTTAGATTCTGATTTTTGGCATAATTTGCTATGGTTTCTAAGTGTAGTAATAGGGACTGTAAAATCTCATTTCCTATATGATAGGCAGTCAGTTGGTGCATCAGTTGACCCTCTTACCCAATTCAACTTGGGACGAAATTTGGCATACACAATCTTGACATATCTAGTGACCACTCCACCAAATTTTAGCTCAAAATACACACTTTTGGTCAGTCAATTGGTCTCTTACATTCTTTACTATGTAACAAATTTTACAATGTTTAAGTTTCCTATAGGTTTCAAGTGCCTAATTATCTCTATTACCCCATTGATTTGAGGCACTATCCCATATGTTTTGTAAAGCTTAGATCACAGAACATTTATAGTTCAAGCATCATTTAAATTAGTAAGCAAACAAAGCTATGAATATACAGGCTTAGGGGTTGGGGTTTATACCTCCTTGTAGCCTCAAATGTGAGCTTTAAAATGCCTCAAATCACAGCTCAAACAGATGTCTCTAGCTACTTCAAATGCTGCCTTAAAAATGCTTTCAAGAGTTGTCTTTTACTGGAACTGTTGTAACAGTTGATCAAATAGAGAATTTTAGTACTTTGTAAAACAGGGTCAAAATTTTAGTTTTCTATTTTCATCACTTAGAGATTAAAGTACGCTTAACAAAGAACAAAACGTGGGGTTTTACTCAAAAAAAAGACCTTGAATGGGTTAAGAATCAACCCCTTGAAGATTGCTTCAACATAGTCTCCCGTCAGTTTTAGCTTGCAATAATGTCCAACAACATCCTTTTGAGGTCATTTCAGTCTCTAATGGATAGGAGATTCCACCAATGGTTTGTGCAACATTGTAGAGGGGAGTGAGACCTTTCCAAAGAGTTCAATACTAAAGAAAATGGATTCAAAATGAAGGAGATACACATTATTAAAGATGGCTTGCAGAAACAGAATTAGAGTTCTGCTCATGAGCTGTGTTTTGCTACATGTTATAGGTGTCCTTGTATGGCAAAAGGAGTGTCACGTGGCCATCCATGTGGCTCATAAGTTGCTATGCAGGGTGCGTTGATGTCCTTATCTATTGGCTTAGTCTGGATGTTGAATAGATGGACAAAACTGTGGCTCAAAATCATAGACAGACATGGTTTATTGCTGAAAACTAGCTAAAATTTGTAGAAAATCCGAAGAGAAAATCAAGGAAGAGGGAAGATGGGGCACATGGGTTGGCCCACACCCCGGCCTCGAACTTGCATGGGCCGGAGGCCCATGAGCCCACGCGTTGGATTCAGCCCACAAGGGTCGTGGCCCACACGGGCCTCACAACCCTTGCGCCGAATCCAACAAATCCAATTTTTTTTTCTTTTGTGTATATATATGTATATATGTATGTATTTATTCTTATACATACATACATACATACATACACACACACACACACACACACACACACACACACATATATATATATATATATAATTTTTTTCCTTTATTTTTATTATAATAATTTGCTTTATTGCTCCTCAATTACTTCAAAATCTCCAATTATACCACAATTTTCATCATTTATATTTTTTTCCCAAAAAATTGAATATTCTATCCAAAAATTAGCATTTTTTTCAAAAATCCAATAATTTCCCCACAAATTCAATAATCACGGAGAAAAAAAATCATATTTTCTCCTAAAAAAATATTTTTATTATAATTAATGTATTCTCTCTCCAAAATTATATTTCTCAACTATTCTAATTTTTTTCAATAAATAATTTAAAAATTAGAAAAAATTAAGAAAATTCATGTATTTTCGTTAAAAATTTTAGAAAATACATGTATCGAATCATTAATTGTGTCTCAATACTATGAGTTGTCACAATAATTACTTTATATAAAAATTAATCAAATGAAAATTAAAAAAGCCTTTGAATTAAAAAAGAAATCAACATTATAATATTTGGCACTTTATATGTGAATGATAAGACATAAATCCAAACATGAGTGGCTAAGCTATCGTGAAACTTGGTCAGGGAGGTTGAGACATGCATTAGGTGATAAATTTATTCCCGCCCTACTGCATGTATGTCTAGCAATGATATTCTCATTCTGCAAAGGAGTTAGTGGATGAACTATTCCAAATTTAAAAAAGTGATGCCCCACCTATGTACAAAACTCAAGCAGTAATTAGTCTCAAAATATGTAAAAATTAACCCGATGACACAATGTGCAAAAGCAAAAAAAAAAAAAAAAATTAATAAGACGTTATAGCTGATGTTGAGTATTGCACTATTGTCTAATTGTTTTCTAAAGATAAATATGTAACTTAATATAATTGTAATCGATCTTTTATATCAAAAGTAGGTATTTGAGGTCCAGAGACTTATATAGTTTAGGTTATTATAATTGCGATTTTAGGGATTTAACCGACAAACTAACCCAAGCATCTTCAAGTTGGACAAGCTAAAACCCTATTTAACACAAATTACCTATTTAATCAAACTCAAAAATACCTAACAAGTTGTATTTGGTTAAGTGGATGACCAGACCTAAAAAAGTTATATGTGGATGCGTAATTCTAAAAAGACAAAATAATTCTAAAAAGTGCTATGAAAATGAAATAACTTCACTATAAAAATATAAATAAAGAATTGAAAGGAAATAAGAAGCCAAAAATATATAAGCATGGAAGAGAGAGCGTCATTTTAATAATAATTAATAAAAACTCATTATCTAGAAATAAATAATGAAAGCCTTATTTATTGAAGTTTTTTTCTTAGTTGCGAAGTAATTTTCAACGATTGAGATTGATTTCTTTATTATTAAAAAGATCAATGATTCTGATTGATTTCTTCACTATTGAAAAAGATTAACAACTCTAATTTATTTTTTATTACTAAGAAAGATCAATGAGTCTAATTTACTTATTACTTGTTACGTAATTGATTACATCATCAAGTTTTTAAGATAGACATATATTCATAACACTCCTCTTTGGATGTATGTTGCTATATGAAATATGTTTCATAACATTCCTCTTTTGATTATTTAAGGTTGCCTCATTAAAACCATACTAAAAAACTTCAACAGAAAGAACTTGTTTTTAATTAAAAAAAAGAGTACAACAATATTATCTCATTTTATGTGAACATCACTGGAAACTTTTAAGTCGTCTCATCCCAACTTTATAAATTAATTTCTCAAATATTGTAGCAAGTGATGCTTTGTTGAATAAATTTATAGGATTCACACATGATTTTATTTGCTGGATATCAATTTGTTCGTTCATGTGTGAAGAAAATACTCCCTTTGATATGTTTAGGTCAACCACCTTTGATATATCTTCCCTTTATATAAAATTATGAGAGTTTCTTTATTTAAAGGTAATTAATAATTTTTTTTGAATATAATGGTTCGTTAATCTCCATGAAATACATTCTTCGCTTGCCACATGAATTACTATTAATTCAGCATGGTTTGAGGAGGTTGCAATTAATGATTGTTTCTCCATGAAATGACATTTCCACTATATGTGAATAAATAACTAGTTTGAAAACGTGTTTTATTTGGATCAGACAAATATCTAATATAAGCATAATCAATTAGTTCTTGTTTTAAATTATTGGAATAAAATAAACTTCATATCAATTATTTTTTGGAGGTATTGCAAAATGTACTTAATGCCATTTCAATGCCTTCAATTGGAGGAAAGACTAGGTCTTGCTAATAGATTAACTAAAAATGATATATTAGGTAGTGTATTATTGACAAGATACTCAAGTGCACCTATTGCACTAAGATATAGTACTTTAGGACCAAAAATCTCTTCGTTATCACTTTTGATATATTCTCACTTCATGTAAAATTGTGAGAATTTTTTTATTCAAAGGTAATCAGTAATTTGTTTTTGAATATAATGGATCATTAATCTTAACTAGTTACATTCTCGACTTGCCTCATCAATTGCTATTAATTTTGTATGCTTTGAGGAGGTTGCAGTTAATGATTGTTTTGTATACTTCCATAAAATGATAATCCTACTATATGTGAATAAATAACTTGTTCGAGAACATGTTTTATGCAGGTAAGACAAATATCTAAAATCAGCGCAATCAATGAATTCAGCTTTAAAATTATTGGAATAAAATAAACTTCATATCAATTATTTCTTGGAGGTAATGCAAAATGTGCTTAATACCATTCCAATTTCTTCGAGTGGGAGATGAGTTATCATTTGCTAATAGATTAACTAAAAATGATATATTAGGTTGTGTATTATTAGCAAGGTGCATAAGTGTAACTATTACACTAAGATATGATACTTCATGACCAAAAATCTCTTCATTATCTTCTCTCGATCGAAGGAGATTTTTGTTTATATTAAGAGATTGTGTGACCATTGAGGTACTTAATGGGTGTGTTTTGTCCTTGTAATATTTTTTCATAACTTTTTTAGTATACTTTGATTGATGAATGATTCCATCTATCATATGTTTGACTTGCAAACTAAGGTAAAACTTTGTCTTTCCAAAAGGTTTTATTTCAAATTCTTTCCTTAAATAATTTATTACCTTTCAAACCTGTTTTGAAGTTCCAATAATGTTTTAATCATCAACATATATGGCGATTATCCAAATTTGGATTCAAATTTCTTTATGAAAATATAGGGACAAATTGAATCATTTTTATATCATTCTTTGAATAAATATTTATTCAGAAAGTTATACCACATATGCTTTGATTGCTTCAATCTATACGAGGATTTGTGCAATGTAATGGACTAGTGCTCTTTAGATTTTGACTATGATTTAGAAATTTTAAAATTTTTAATGATTTTCATATAAATATCATTATTGAGGTTACCATAAAAATATGCAGGAACTACATCCATTAAGTGTAAATCGAGATTTTCATAGATTACTGAAGTTATAAGATATCAAAAAGTTATTGCATCCATTATAGGTTAATATGTTTTATAATAATCAATGCCAGGTTTTTGTGAAAAGCCTTGGGCAACAAGTCGTACTTTATATTTTATGACTTCATTTTCCTTATTTCTTTTGTGCACAAATGTCCATTTATGCCTAATAGGTTTTACATTATTTGGTATTTAACTCGAGGTTCAAAAATCTTCCATTTTGCAAGTAAGATTAATTCAAATTGACTTGCATTTCTATTTTAGCCAATCAATTCTAGAATGACATTCTTTTACAGATTTTTGCTCTTGATCATTCTTCATATTATTGATGGCTATATTATATGCCAAAACATGATTAATAATAGTTTCCAATTGATTTTAAGATCTTTTGATGCCAGTCAAAATTATGGAGTTTTTTCATTATCAATTTAAGGTACTTCTATTACTTAAATACTTTCATGATTAGATATAATTTTACTTCACTTTTGTTTATCTCCTTTATAAGTTTATTGTTGTTATCTTGATCTTTTTTTCTTGTATAGGTTTTTATCTTTTGAACCAATAGGTCTTCCACACTTTAAGCATAGTTTACATTCATTGGCCATGCCACTTAAAAGAGTGTCTTTTTGGGACTTTGATCTTTATTGGTGTGTTTGCAGTTCCTATATATGACTTTGTAACCCATTTAGAATCAGTTAATACATCTAACAACTGATTCGTTATATTTTGTAAATGAATTATTTTTTGAACTTAAAGTTCACTTACATTCGTACGAGCATCAAAATGATTTAAAGATATTGCAGTTTAAGATATCTCACTTGTAATTGATTTATTTTCTATCCCTAAAGCGAAGAATGTTTTTTTAATCAAATGACGATCAACAAATCTTGCTATAAATATATCTTTTAGTAATAGTTCAAAATATTTTAATATCGAAGAAGATTCATACTGCACATGTATTTACAACATTCTTTGTGTTCCCATTTTAGTTTGTTGTGGAGGTGTTACTGATACATATATTATACAATCAGAAGTCCTTAAATGAAGAATATGAGGTTCATGACTATAAGTCAACTATAAAAGAAAATATTTATGATAACTGGCTGACTTTATGCACACAAGTTTTGCAATATGCAAACAAAATGTCTTCAAGTTATAATGTGGAGTTTTGTTCTCAGAAGCAATAATCTAGCTATTAGTTCTAGACACCTCATTAAAGATTCTGTTAAGCATTTTGTGCATAAACATGAGCTACATGATGTTCAAAATTTATTCTTGTTGACATGCAACAATTATAAAAAACATATGAGAAATATTCACTAAGGTTATTTAATCTAATATTTTTGATTGGATAATCTAAAAATTGTGCTTTTAATTGAATTATTTGAACAAATAATCTTGCAAATGTTGAGTTATGAGTTGATAATAAACGCACATGTAACCATCTTTTAAATGCATATATTAAGACCATGTAATATTTAAACGGTTTACATGATGAATTAATGAGAACACATATTCACCATAAATTCTTTCCACAAATATTAGGGATGGTTTTATGATTAATTTGCCTTGAGAACAAACAACACATGAAAATTCATTCGATGTAAGCACTCTTTTATTTTTAAAATATATGTCTAAGTGTACTTTGGATTATCCTTTTCATTATAACTAATTTAAGATGACCCAAATAGTCATGCCAAATAATAAAAAGTAACTAGGTCAGAAAACTTTTGATTTACTATTATATTTGATTTGATTGCTTGTTTTTGTGTAGTACAAGCCAAATGAAAAATATGACAACTTTTCTATAACTAGTTTTTTTTCCAAATATAATGTTTGTTATGCAAATGTATCAACACATTTTTCATTCATTGTCTTTGTCGAGACCCCTTTCTTAGGCTAAAGGGCGGTCCAACTGACATAGTGGCTTGATGAACTCACTCACCATGTCAAGATTGCCCAACCATTGTTAAGCCTCCCCAATCTCATACAACAAACAAGTCGGGACCCCTTCTCTAAGCCAAGGGCGGCCCGATTGGCACAGTGGCCTAACAAACCCTCTCACCAAGTTGAGTTCGCCTGACCACTATTAAGCCATTTCGAAATCTCACACAATCAGACGATATCAGAATAATTGGAACACTTAGAGGTAAAAGCAAGCAACAAAGACGAAAGTATGTCATTTACATTAGTTTTGTCCAAAATACATATTTAACCATTTAAGACTAGTACAACAATGACCAACCTCAAATGAAAAGGAAAAGACCAAAAAGAAACTAAGACAGGAGTCGTTAGGGAATCAGGTAATCACTATGCCTTTTCCCTTATCCATCATTAAAGAACCTGAAATGATAATAGAGTAGTGAGCTTAAAATTCATGTGGCTCAGTGAGTAGAAAGATCAGCATGTCAACCATATCTAATATTCCAAAACAATGCATGTATGCATGAGCAATAAAATGATGTGACATTCGAAAGCATGACAAAGTATAAAAACAGTTATAAATAGTGCAACGGTTTCAAAAAAACCATCTTAAATTAATGCCAGTTAAAAACATATCCAGGCTAGGTTAGCTCAACAAAATCCAACCTATGGTCATCGCTCGAGCGGGTTGTAGGTCAGGCGTATTGGCCACTTGAGCGGGTCGTAAGCTAAGCGTACCCCTCAAGTACCCTGACCCCACTCTCGGATCTCGAGTCTCATCGTATCGTATACCCGGACCCTACGCTCGGACCTCGAGTCTCATCTCATCGTATACCTTGACCCACGCTCGGACCTCGAGCTTCTGCTCTCACTATCCGTGTACATCTACATATCTCAAAACCAACCAGATGTATCTAAGTCCCATGAAACCATTCAAACCATTTCATTTCATACAAGTTTTATGCAAGGAATACAAGTCATAAAAACACCTAAATCAAACTACTCACCTCGGATCCTGTGCACCGATGTCCCATCGACAACCGAGCCAGCCTCGTTATACCCTCTCGAATCTGTATCAATCAAAACTCAATCTTAGTTCTATCCGTATAGTGGCCCAATATCTTATATCACTGTCCCAACTCAATTTTGATCGACCTGAGCCGTTTCAGTCAATTGATCAGACCTAGTCAATTTTGGTCAACTCTGGTCAATGTGGTCATCCTAGTCACCTTAGGTCAATCCATGCCCAAATTGGATCAACATAGGCTATTTAGGTCAAGATTGGGTCAAAAAGGGTCAAAATTAGTTCAAAATCTCAAACCTCAAAACTTAGTCAAATTTGGGTTATTTGCTCTCTTACACAGCAAGCTTGCGAATTTTTTTGTGGGCAATCCGCACGTCGGATTTGCACCAAATTTTCTAGATATATTCTAGACTCCTTAAGCCTTCCTTATAATTTTAAATCATGATTTTAGGACTTCGTATGATTGTATTTTTAGTTAAGATTCCAAGGACTATGTGTTCTCAGGTTCTGTATGACAGATAGTGACGGTTTACCTAATTTGACCCACTTATCCATATCAAATTACTCTGAAATTTTGTAGGCATAAAATAGACATACTTATAAATCACTCCACCAAATTTTAGCCCAATCCACAGAGTTTTTCCTATCTAATTTAATCTCAGAATATTTAGTTGAATCACAGGGACTTCTGGGTTCATACTTCCTAGCAGTAAATTTTTCTAAATTTTCTATAATAAATCCAACCATTGGATTTGTGTACAACTTTTCAGATTTGATCTATTTTGTCTAAGCTTTCACTATAATTTTATTTCGTTTTGAACATCATTTACTAGGGTTTCTAGGTGTAATAACAGGGATTATAAGAATCCCGTATACCCTGTGACAGGCAGTCACTTAGTGGATTAACTAATCTACTTCCCAATTTCAGAATGCCTTGAAGTTTGGTACACATACCATTGACATATTCAAAGACTTCTCCACAAAAGTTTAGCTCAAATTGCCTTCATTTGGTCAGTGAACTAATCCCTTACTTTTCTGTCCATGTAACAGATTATTGTATGGTTTAATCTCCTATGGTTGTTGAGTGCTTATATATCCTAGGTCACAATACTAATCCGAGGCCATTCCTCATTGTTTTTGCAAGATTTTAGGCCCTGAAATCCTAATTAAATAAGTCTCACTCAAAATAGTAAGGAACCCTACTCATATTTGCTCTCAAACATCACTCCAAAACATGGTGTGCATGAGGATGTTCTGAAAATTTTTGTAAGTTCACAACACCTAACCAACAAGGCATATTGGCAAGCATAGTAAATCGTATTCACAAAGGTTATGGTTCGAAACTTATACCTTCTTTTAGTCCTCAAAGTGAGCTTTAATCACTCCAAAGGTTGGCTTCATCCGATGCTCTTATCCACTTCAACTCATGGTCCAAAGTTACCTCCAACACTACTTTTCTGAAAACTACTATCACAGTGGGTGAGCAGTCTAATTTGGCCCTATTTTTGACATAGTTCCACTATTTATTTGCTATTTAACATAAAAGGAAAGTTAAATTAAACGTTTCAACCTTTCCAAAAAGCTATAATACGTTCAAAACTGACCTCAGATGGATGGTGAACAAGTTCCACTAAGTTCAGATCAACATGTAGTTTCAATTTTTTGGGTTTCCAAGTGTCGGACAGTTTGTTTTCCCAGCTGTTTTCATCTCTACCGGTCGTGCAATGGTGGCAGAGGCTTGCAGAAACTTGAAGAGGAGTCTGAGGGCTTTCCAACAAGCACAAGAACGTCCAAAATGGTGGTGGGATGAAAGAGAACGGAGCTTGTGAAATCTGGTTGTTCAAGCATGAAAATCCAGCAAAGAAAGATGGTTTTGTTGCATGATTTGGGCTCTTCATGCCTGGCAATGAGCTCGCCACATGGCTCATTGTGTTGTCTACATGGTGGACATTTGTACTTTGCTTGACTTCTGTCGGGCAGAGCTGCCGAAGTGGAAAAATTCGGGGGCCAAAAACTATTGAAATTGCTGATTTTTCTGTCAAAGAGAGGAGAAGAAACCAAGGGAGAAGAAGAAAACCAGGGGGGGGGGGGTTGGGCGCGTGGGCTGGCCCACGCTCCAGGCTTGGGCCCGCACGGGCTTGGTCGGCTGGGGGCCTGGGCCGCCCAGGTCCAACGCCTGGGTCCCAGGGCCCCCCCTCTTAATAACTTTTTTTTTGTGTTTTCTTTTCCCACATACATATATATACAAATATATCCGAAAATTCATATTATTTTTTTTTCTAAAATCATAAAAATTATTATTTTACCATTTTCTCATCAAAACTCCCAATTATACATCAATTTCTCATTTATTCCATTATTTTCTCCTAAAATTGAATAATCGACCAAAAATTACATTTTTCTCCCAAAAATTTCATTAATTACACCAAGAATTTTCTAATTATTCCAAGAATTTCATAATTAATCCCAAAAATTATTTTTCTCAAGAAATTTCATTTCTTTATAATCCCATGTATTTTCTCCTCAAAAATCATATTTTTCTTCAATAAATAAATTCAAAATTGGGAGGAATTAAAGATAATTCATGTATTTCATTTAAAATTTCTCGAAAGTACATATATCGAACCCAAAAATTTTTTGCACATCAAAACATGGGTCGTCACAGCCTCCCCTCCTTATAAGAAATTTCATCCTCGAAATTTATAGTAATAGAGATAATGCATGTCAAGGAGCAACTCTCATTAGCTCAAGGTAGTGACGAATCATAAAATCTTCAATCTCCCATGTATCCTGCTCAGCACCATGGAACTGCTAGCGCACTCACACCATCGGTATCTCCTTGCTGCACAACCTCTTCACAGCTCCGTCTATGATGGCCACAGGCATCTCGTCAAATGTACAGTCCTCCCGCAGCTCAATATGTCTCCAATCAATGATATGCAAGGGATCGGGGTGATATTTCCTCAACATAGAAACATGAAATACATTATGCACACTCGATAGCTATGGCGGTAACGCTAGCGGATAAGCAGTGGGGCCTATCGTCTCAAGGATCTTGAATGGCCCAATAAATCTCGGTGCGAGCTTCCCTAAAATTCCGAATCGTGACCGCCCCTTGCAAGGCGAAATGCGAAAGAGGACATGGTCTCTAACATCAAACTCAAGGACCCTTCTCCAGTTATCAGCATAACTCTTCTGTCGATCTTGAGCGGCCTTCATATTCTGTCTAATCCTCTGTACCTTCTCATTCTATTCCTGTATGAAGGCAGGGCCTAAGACTACTCTATCACCTGTCTCAGGCCAGCAGGCAGGAGACCTGCATGGCGACCATATAACGCCTCAAACGGCGCCATCCCGATACTAGACTGGTAGTTGTTATTATAAGCAAACTCACATAGAGCTAAGTGATCCTCTCAACTACCACCAAAATCCAAGATGCAAGACCGCAACATATCCTCAAAGATTTGGATCACACACTGAGACTGGCCATCAGTCTGTGGATGGAATGCTGTACTAAGGCTCACCCTCGTCCCCAACTGAGTCTGTAATGCTTGCCAAAATCAGGACGTGAACCTTGCGTCTCTGTCAGACACAATGAATAGGGGAACCCCATAGAGCCTCATAATCTTCCTGATATAGAGTCGGCTCAATCGCTCCACTTAATCCTTAGTATGCATAGGAAGAAAGAGGGCAAACTTCGTCAAACGGTCCACAACTACCCAAACAACATCATGTCTCCGCTGTGTACGGGGTAGTCCCGTAACGAAGTCCATAGTGACATGCTCCCACTTCCACTCCGGGATAGATAAGGGCTGCAAGGATCCACCGGGTCTCTGGTGCTCAGCCTTGACTTGCTGACACGTATCACATCTCTGAATGAAGACTGCTATGTCTTTCATCCCAGACCACCAATATGTTCACTTAGCATTTTGGTACATCTTATTGGCACCCGGATGAACTGCATATCTCGATCGGTGTAGCTCACCGAGTACACTGTGCCTCAGACTAGCATCGTTCGGTACCCATAGCCGTCTTATGAACCTCAGTGCACCCTGTGAATCCCGTGACCACTCTCCTCGAGAAGCGTCATCTGCCCAAGCCCTAAACATATCATAGTCGGTATCACGAGGCTGCCCCTCCATAATCTCCTGAATCTGAACTGGCTAGGCTGAAATCGGTGCACTGACTCTGGCCTCAGTAGATGACTCATGGATACTCATGATCGATGCTTAATCAAGCATCATCCACTCCTGGGACATGTGTCTCGCCATGTATGCAGTCTCAACCCGTTTCCTACTCAAAGCATCAGCCACTACATTAGCCTTCCTTGGGTGGTATTCAATAGCAAAGAGAGGAGCTCTTCATGCTTGGCAATGAGCTCGTCATGTAGCCTCCCACGTGGCTTGTTGGGTTGCCTACATGGTGGACATTTGTACTCTGCTTGACTTCTGTCCTGCGGAGTTGCCGAAGTGGCAAAATTCGGGGGCCAAAAACTGTTGAAATTGTTGGTTCTTCCGCCAAAGAGAGGAGAAGAAACCAAGGGAGAAGAAGAAAACCAGGGGAGGTGTGGGCACTAGGCGCCTGGGCCTCGCTTTTGCGGCCCGAGCTTGCAAGGACTGGAAGCCCATGCTGGCCGTGCTTGGCCTGCTGGAGGCCTGGGCCGCCAGGCCCAGCGCCTGGGTCCCAGGCCCCCCCCCCCCCTCCCTAAATAACTTTTTTTGTGTTTTCTTTTCCCACATACATATATATACAAATATATCCAAAAATTCGCATTATTTTTTTTCTAAAATCATTAAAAATTATTATTTCACAATTTTCTCATCAAAACTCCCAATTATACATCAATTTTTGATTTATTCCATTATTTACTCCTAAAACTGAATAATCTACCAAAAATTACATTTTTCTCCCAAAAATTTCATTAATTACACCAAAAAATTTCTAATTATTCCAAACAATTTCATAATTAATCCCAAAAATTATTTCTCTCAAGATATTTTATTTTCTTTATAATCTCATGTATTTTCTCCTCAAAAATCATATTTTTCTTCAATAAATAAATTCAAAATTGGGAGGAATTGAAGATAATTCATGTATTTCATTTAAAATTTCCCGAAAGTACATATGTCGAACCCAAAAATTTTTTGCACATCAAAACATGGGTTGTCACAAAACAATATCATAATAATTGAAAGACTCAGAGCAAAAGTAAACAAACATACGAAGAGTGATCATTATATTACATATTTGCCTTGTCCAAAATATATAGTTGACCACACATTTATATACATACATAAAAGAATGACTGACCTCTAAAAAAGGACCAACAAAAGGGAACAGAAATCGTTAAGGAACTAGGTGATCACCACGCCTTTTCCTTTATCAACCATCGAAGAACCTAAAATATTAGTAGAGTAGTGAGCCTAAAATCAACATGGCTCAGTGAGTAGTAAGACCAACATGTCAACCATAACCAATATTTGAAAATAGTGTATGTATGCATGAGTAGTAAAAATGATATAATATTTGAATGCATGACATAGTACAAAAGCAATTATGGACAGTGCAGCATTTTCAGAAAACATCTCAAATATATGCCAGTCAAAAACTATATCTAGTTTAGGGTTAAATCAACAAACCTAACTTATGGTCATCGATCGAGCGGGTCCTAAGTTAGGCATCCTGACCACTTGAGTGGGTCATGAGCTTGACGTACTCATTAAATACCCTAACCCCGACGTTCGACCCTTAAGTGTTGTAACTCGAGCAGGTTCTGAGGCTAGGCGCACTGATCATATGCCTTAACCTCGACGCTCGACCCTCAAACCTATGGTCTCATTACCCGTGCACATCTACACTTTTCAAAATCAATCAAATGTATTCTCGATCTCATGAAACCATTTAAATCATATCATTTAACACAAGTTTTATGCAAGGAACACAAGTCATGAAAAACACCTGAATCAAACTACTTACCTTGGGTCCCATGTACCGATGTCCTGTCGATAACCGACCTAGTCCCATAGTGTTTACTTGAGTCTGCATTATTTAAACTCAATTTCAATTCTTTTTAAAATGTGGTTTGTTTCCTTACTCAACTGTCCCCAATCAATCTCGACTGACCCAAATTCAGTTTGATCGAATCCGATCAATCGGTCAAACTTGGTCAAAATTGGTTTATCAATTTTGGTTATCCTTAGTCAATTTGGGTCTAATTGGGTCAAGTTATGTCAAATTTGGGCCAATTAAGCTAAAATTATCAAATTCTAACACTTAGCTCAAATTTAAGTATTTACTCTCTTTGCACAGTGAATTTGTCGATTTTTATGCGATAAATCCGTAAGTCGGATTTGCGCGAAACTTTTTACATTCACGAACCTTTTTAGATTTCATCTACACTTCCTAAACCTTCACTAGAATTTTAGATTATGATTTTGGACACCATTTGTTATGGTTTCTAAGTGTGTTAATAGGAACTGTGAAATCCCATATCTTATGTGACAGACAGTCAAATGGTGCATCAATTGACCCACTTATCCAATTCAGATTAGGGTGAGGTGAAGTTTGGTACACATAATCTTGACATGTTCGTGACCTCTCCACCAAATTTCAACTCAAAATACCTACGCTTGGTCAGTCAAATGGTCTCCTACTTCTTTGTCATGTAACATATTGTTTAAATGTTCAAATTTCCTATGATTTTTCAAGTGCCTAAACATCTCTATTGCTCTACTAATTTGAGGTCCTATCAAATATATTTTGTATAGCTTAGATTCCAAAATATTGGTAGTTCAAGTCTCATCTCAAAACAACAAATAACCATGGCTATTATTATTCCTAAATTCACCTTACAACTTAACACATATATCATCTGTTTAAAATATTTTCTAAGTACCAAAAACCTGTATGTAACTAAGCATCTTGGCATGGACATAAAATTGTGCATACAAAAGCTTAAGGGTTGGGGTTTGTACCTTCTTGTAGCTTTGGTGTGAGGTTTAAAACGCCTCAAATCTCAGTTCAAACAAATATCCCTATCTACTTCAAATAATGCCTCAAAATTGGTTTCAAGAACTATTTTCTGCTGGACTTATTGTAACAGTTGATCAACAGTCAACTTTAGTGTCTCGTAGAATAGGTTTAAGACTTTAGTTTCCTATTTTTATCACTTGGATATGAAAGTACACAAGATAAGGAGTAAAACAAGGGGTTAACAAACCTTGGATGGGTTAGGAATCACATCTTTGAAGTTTGCTTTAACACAATTTCTATAGGTTTTCTGGCTACAACATTGTAAACCAGCCCTGTTCGTGGTCATTTCAATCTCAAATGAATGTAGGTTTCAACCAACGACCTATGTAATATTGTAGAGGGTAGTAAGGGTTTTCCAAAGAGTCCTAGATCACTGAAAACGAACTCCAATTGAGGGAGAAATGAACTATGAAAAATAGATTGCAGAACTGAAAAATGGAAGTTCTACTTAATATTGGGTTTTTGTTGCATGTTGAGGTAGCCTTGCATGACAAATGAGAGTGTCATATGGCCATCCACGTGGCCCATGAGCTTCCATGCAAAGTGCCTTATTGTCACCTTTTATTGGCTTGCTCAGGAGGTTGAATGGATAGGCAAAACCTAGGGTTCAAAACCATGGACAAACATGGTTTTCTGTTGAAAAATGTGGGAAATTCGACAAAAATCAAGGAAAAAGGAGGGGGAGAAGGAAATGGGGCGCGTGGGCTTGCCCACGGCCCGTTTTCAATTTGCGTAGGCCTTTGACTTGGCACAAGCCCACAGTTCGTGCTCGGGCCCGTGAGCCCGAGCTTAAATTCAGCCCGCACGGACCATGAGCCCTTGTGGCTGAATTCGTCTTTTTTTTTTCTATTCTTCCCCTTTTTGTATATATATATATATATATATATATATATATATATACATAGATATTCAAAATTTTTAATTTTATCTCCTTTTTTATTTTTATCATTACTTGATTTATCAATATCTTCAAAATATCCAATTATACACAATTTTCAATTATTCATATATTTATTTTTTCAAAAATTGAATATTCAATCAAAATTTGCATTTTTCTCTCAAAAATTCCATTCATTACACCAAAAATCCAATAATTACTCCAAAAATTAAATAATTATTTTAGAAAATCATATTTATCCAAAAATTATATTTCTCTTATAATTTCATGTATTCTCTCCTCAAAAATTTTTGATTATTCTAATTTGTTTCAATAAATAATTTAAAATTAGAGAAAATTCATGTATTTTCATTAAAATTTCAAAAAAATACATGTATCGAACTCCTAAATTTTTGTATATCAAATTATGGGTCGTCCCAGTCTTAATATGATATCCATTGTAGCAGATGTCAATAAAACTCAATAATTTTCTTTGATACATGAGAGAGAATATGACATTATCAATTATAATTTTTGTACAACCACGTAGACATTTATTAACTCTTGCATATCCTTTAATTAATTTTACACTACCAGTTTAAAGTGTTAAAAAGTTAATGAAATATCTCTCATTTCTAAGTATTATATGTGTTACTGTACTATCAACCAAACATGAATCTTCAATGTAGATATTTGATCCAACATAATTTTTAGTAATATCTATTACTAATAAACAACAAAATTAAATTCATAAGAGGAACAAATAAAACAAAATACTTTTAAAAACATTGCATATATATATATATATATATATATGTACTTGGAGTTAAAAAGTATACTAAATAAGTTAAAACAAATTTTACAGATGTGTTCATCAACAACAAGATGATCAATTTTGCATTATATATGCTGAAAAATATGCAATATTTAGATTTTTCATGTTATAACGGTTATGTTCAAAAGCCTAATTAACAAAACTTGCCTTAATATTTTTCTTTCTTTCTTTTTTTTTTTTAACGATTCTTGATAAAGATCAACAAAGTGTTTCGGCATATGACAAATATGCAACCAATGCCCTTTCATTTCACATTGGTGGCATAAATTTTCAATATTGTTGCCTTGTAGTCTCTTATTATTATACTACTTTTGGCGGTAATGTTTTCTTTTATCAATTGATGAATTATTTTGATTATCACAAGTAAGAAGATTATTTCATCCACAATAACCTCTTTGGCTAATGCTTTGACGATGATTGTTACTATTTTCACAATTATCACATGTAGTCATCACATTCACTTTTAGGAATGGAGTTAAACTGTTAGGTTAGCTTCATGATTTTCTATTAATAATTTATTAATTTGCTTAACAACAATAAATAGGAAATTAATTCAAAATATTTCTTAGACCCTTTTTTGATACTATTGTTATAAGAGCACATTCGAAACATAAAAAGTAGAGAGCATTTTTCTGACGTATTACAATTATTAATATTTTCTCCACATAGTGTCAATTAAGAAATGATTTTGAACACGGTGGAACTATATTCACTTATAGATTTAAAGTCCTGGAAGCTCAAACGATTTTAGTTATACGTAGCTTTGATAGAATAACCATCCTTAAATGACCATATATTTCTTTTACAATTTTTTACAAGAAGATGATTATGAGATACTCATTCTTTAGATGCTCATGAAGATAACAAATAAATATTATTGCTCTGGCATAACCTTGACATGATGCATGATTTTTAATTTTTAATGGTTTTTCCAAGAGCATTAACATCAAGATATATCTCGAACCTATGATAAAATAGTTAATGCCTATAGTATTAAGAAAAACAAACCCAAGTTTAGCTAAATTAGACATGAAAATAAACGAAGGTTATTACTTGTATAATGAGAAAAAAAAAGTAGAAACATGTTTTGAAAAGAGTTTGTAACAAGGAGAAAATGATAGATTCTTGTGATTGTAGTAGGGAGGAAGTGACAAAGTTCATGGTTGTAACAAGGAAGAAGTAGAAGAATCTCACGTTAATAATGTGCTATGAAAATAAAATAACTTCATTATAAAAATATAAATAGAGAATTAAAAAGAAATCAGAAGAGAAAAAGATATATTAGTGGAAGAGAGAGCCTTATTTCATTAAGAGAACTTTCAAAAAAAATTTCATCATTTAGAAATGAATAGTGAGAACCTTATTAATAGAAGTTTTATTCTAAGTCACCAAGTAATCTTGAATCGCAAAGATTGATTTTTTCATTATTAAGAAAGATCAATGACTCTAATTGATTTTTTTTTTTTTCATTACTACGAAAGATCAACGATTTTGATTGATTTCTTCATTATTAAAAATGATCAATGACTCTAATTGATTTTTTTCCTTATTAAGTAATTAATTGTATCATAGAGTGTTTCAATGATCACAACAAGAAATTCTGGTTATACTGATATTTTTGTTGCTATTACTATAATTTTTTTTGTTAACTATTTCAATAACGATTATACATAGTATAGTTTTCACAACATCCTTTACAAAAAAATAAAGAGAGCTAAGAACCCTTCAAATATCAAAAATAAATTACAATGGGTTTTAAAAAAATGACTTTTTAATTTTTTTTTTTTTTATGTATGATAAAATTATAAAGAGGTGTTTGATAACCTTATTGCCAATTTACCGTAAATGCATATGAAATGTAAATCTATTTGACAATTTTAAATTAATGAGTAATTCAAAGAATTTGTACTAAAAATAGCTCAAAGAGTTAGGAATCTATAAATGTTATAGATAAATAAAGAAAAACATGAATAATCCATTGTGCAAGTTATTATTTTTTAGAAATGTAATCCAGTACAAAAAAAAAAAAAGAAATGTTGTCTTTGAGAGATAGCCTGAAGAAAAAAATCATGGGATTTAAGTGAACTCTTTAATCTTATAAAACAATTAAAAAAAGTTCATTATACACATGGCAAAAAGGCATATGCAAGAAAATTTGAAAAATTATAGAAAAAAGAAAACACCAAAATCAAACAAAAAAAACAGTGGTGAATGGTGAGAGAAAATAAAGGATGAGCTTAGCACAGCAGTGTGTGGAAGCAGAGCGAGTGAATTGCCTATGGCTTCTCTCATCTCTTTCCCTCTTCCCAAACCCAAACTTACATTCATCAGAGCTTCTTCTTCTTCTTCTTCTTCTTCTTCTACTACTACTACTACTCCTACTACCACCACCGCAACTGATCTCTCACTAGATCAGAAATTTGGGCGCAAAGGCATAAAATTCACAGAATCAGCTACCAACCCCCCAGTCGTCCAACTCACTGTTAGAAATGGAAGCTCTTTAACCCTTACAATACCTGATGCCCTTGTAACTTCTTACAAACCCAAAGTTTATTGGAAAGAAGATGGGTTTGAAGAAGTTCTCTACACTCATCATGTTCCAGTAGGAGGTTCAGATTCTGTTGTTAAAGGTGGGATTGGTTTGATTCTTAACGAAATTCCTGAATTGGGTTCTAAAGCCTCTCCAATTTGCTCTTCTTCACAATGGGTTGTTAAAGATGTTGATTCTGACTCCATTGATGCTCTTCAGGTATTTTTGTTTCTTTAAATCTCTTAGTTATTACTTGAAAAAATTCTATGTAAATCTATACTGTTGTAATGTGGACGAGTTGAGTTTGATGTGTTTGTTGAAATGTTTGTTACTTGAGGTTGAATTGGGCTGCACATCTGGGAGTCTAGAGATAAGCTACGTTGTCTCACTCTTCCCATTGAGTATGGCAACAGCAGTGATCGTGAAGAACAATGGGAAAAAAGCAGTGAATCTAAACAGTGCAATTCTCAGCCATTTGAGATTTAAAAACAGTGGTGGATCAGCAATTCAAGGACTCAAGGGTTGTTCTTATTGCCCTTATCCACCATTACCATCCAAGTTTGAAATCTTGTCTCCTGTTGAAGCCATGAAGCCCGAGTCTCCCGGCTGGTTCTCATTTGGCTCTGATCAAGAGGATACTAAAAAGAAGGGTTCATGGGCAGTGGAAGATAGACCTTTTGTGACATTGAAGAACAAGATCAGCAGAGTTTATACAGCTCCTCCAGTTGAAAGATTAAAGAGGATATATAATACTCCACCTTCAAAGTATGAGACCATTGATCAGGTACATGCACACACATATGCTGCTGCTCTTATTATTCTCTAACCAACACAATTTCCACTAAAATAAGCAAAGCTTTAATTAGAATGGTAAAGACTACAATCGGTGTGTGGGTAGTGAGTAGACTAATCGTACTGCCACAAAAGGGTTAGTGAAAACATATGGTGACTTTACGGACAAAATCATGATTTTCACCATTCGTTAGGCAGGAAAGATGAGAAAAAAAAAAGTTCCCTTGCGTCTAACTGATCAACTATTGATGAAAATTCTATGAAGATTTGGTGGAAAAATATCCTCGGCTATTAAACACGTTTGCCTAAAATTTTCTATGGAGAAATTATATTTGCAAATTAGAATTGCTTAGGAATGAAGTTTCAAAGTTGTAAAGGTGGTTTTTTTTTTTTGGCTGATTTTGCAGGGTAGGGGGCTTGTTTTCAGGGTGATAAGAATGGGTTATGATGACATTTATATATCAAGTCCTGGTTCTCTGTCACAAAAGTTTGGAAGTGATTATTTCACATGTACTGGGCCTGCTTCCATGATGGTGCCTGTGGTTGTAGAACCTGGTGAAGAATGGAGAGGGGCACAGGTGATTGAGCATGATAACTTGTAATTTGCTCTCCTAAAAGAACTTGGACAAACTTCCCTTTTTTTTCTGTTTTTTCTTTTTCTGTAAAGGGATGGATTGGGTTTTTCTCATCCAATTGAACCATTGATCCATTAAAGAAATAAATAAAATAAAATGTTTACTTCAACATCAGAAAATTTGATCAGTTAAACACTAATAGAAAGAGAACAAAATACTAGATTTTCCTCTAAAGGCCAAGGGAAAATCTGGACGTTACAACCAATAGGCACATAGCAAAAGAAGAAATCCACGGGCGGACGAGGAAGATGTCTCTAGGTGCTCTTAGTCTTCCATAGGGCTTCAGTGAACTATCTGGATCAAAGTTGAACTTGCTAGGTGCCAATGACAGCTCACATTGAGAAGGTTATTATTAAGTTCCATTTTTTTTTTTTTCTTTTGTTTAGGGAGGACAAAGAATAATGGGTTCCCTAATTTGATTAAATGGGAATTGTAAGGGGTTTGGGCATTGGTAGATTTTATTTTGGAATGTCACATAATGCAACAAATGGATTGGAGATTCCTAGAGGAACCCACAGCCCTGTGGGTTCAAAACATTTCTAGTCGTTGTGGTGCGGTAGAACTTGAAGGGGCAGGTGGAAGATCTTGGTATCTTATAGAAGCCCTTAAAAGTTCATTTCATCCT
>JAJIYU010005462.1:0-22239 GCA_030144865.1 Tinospora cordifolia
AATAACTTTTTATTCTTGGTCAATTATGAGTGTGTCAAAAAGAGAACTCAGAGGACAGGAAGAAAGAATTCATATCGTACATGTAGGCGATAAGGGTAGGAGGCGATCAAAGAGAATTTTCTATTCCATTCATTCGTTCTTATGAGTTCAAATACTTATGAGGGATTTACTCATGTAAAAAAATAGGTCTGGGAAAACTGATAATTACAAAAAGAAAAGTAATAAAATTTTCAAATAAAAGAATAAATTTAGAGTTAGCATAATAAAAGTAAACATCATTTCTTTTTCTTTATTTTTTTTTTTTGTTTTTCCCTTTCAACAAATATAAAGTAACTTTAATGGTAACTTTAATGGTTGTATTGTTGATTCTCTTAACTATTCATAAAAAAGAAAACAGCATAATTGAGAACTTTGAAAAACATAAATTAAACAAGATTTCCACGGATACAACTGCCAATATTCCGGCAAATATTAATAAAATAGTTTTTTACTATCTTCCAATGGGATAATATTATTCCCTTCATTGTTATGTATGGAATTCGATCACGACTCATTTATTTATTTATATTTTAATCACGCTAAAAAACTTGTAGTGTGAAAGAATACAGAAACGAAGTGAAAAAGGCTTTGCTCAAAACCAGATTTTCATTCTTAGATCAAAGATGAAAGACATTGTTACATTGGCTCTATTTTTACAAGACGGATGTTGAGTTTGGATAAAAAAGACAGAAAAATATAGTTCAACAGAGCCTTAGTAAATCCATCCGTGATCTAAGCAGAAGCCGAAACATGAACAATAGAAATTTCCTTATGCAAAACCTTCTCGTGAACAAAATACAAGTCCAATTCAAGATGCTTTGTATGAGCATGAAGAACAAGATTAGCTGACGACAAAAAAGCACTCAAATTGTCATCATCGAGAACAAGAAGAGAAGAAATCGACAACCACAACTTTGTCATTAAGCCTTGCAACCAGACAAGCTCAATTGTGACATTAGTAATGCTGCAATATTCAACTTTAGTTAAACAACGAGACGCCATAGGCTGCTTCTTAGATTGCCAAGTAATGAGATTGTCTCCCAAATAAACACAGGAACCAGAGATAAAGTGTCTATCATCTTGATCAACCCCAATCAACATCACAAAAAGTAGTGAGACTAAAAGAACATAGAGGTTTGAGATGAAGATCCCAATCCATAGTGCCCACCAAGTATCTAAGGATTCTCTTAAGAGCTTGCCAATGACAATTTTTTAGGATTCTGCATAAATTGACACACCTTGTTAATTGAGCAGGCAATCTCAAGATGACTAATGGTAGCGTATTGTTGAGCACCAACAATGGAGTAAAACAACTAGACATCTTCAACAAGTTCAGAACCTTCTTTGCCAAGAACAACACCATTAGCCATAGGTGTAGAGGCTGGTTTGGCAAACTGCATTTTGGTCTCGGATAATTGATCCAAAATATATTTGGTTTGAGATAGAAACAACACATTGTAATACTCTAGTTCTTGGTCCTTTCTATTATGTCACATCGCAGTCACGCATGGAGAGGTGCGCCCAATACACATTAATTATCATTGAGACACAACATGTGTCAACCACCAAGAACCAGGACGTTACCAATTCGATCATCTGTCACATCTTATCAACAACATAATAGCATGTAAATAAACTCTCAGTCTCTTGGACACACCAGGAGACATCAACAGGAGGTTCTTCAAAGAAACATCCAACCATAAGACTTAATGAGTAAACTGGAGAAAAGAGACATAAGATTCTCAAGTAATAGTCTGAAACCTAGCCCATGTGGCCTAGCATCACCTCTTAACCAACATTAACATGAAAGTCAATAAAAAGGGGTCATCTGCCCAATTTAAACTAATGTACTTAAAAACAACTAAAAAGAATCAATGACAACCTCAAGCGTGAGGCATACAGCTAACATAGTATCCAATTGTACTATCAACATGAACCACCTCAAAGGTCACCTGAAATAGAAATGTGGGGTGACTTCAAGAGCCTAGTAGATCATACACAATATATTCGTAGTATTATTCAGGCCAAAATATCAAACATGCAAATACTTGACGTACATTAGGCGTTTCAAACATCCAATTATTCAACAGTTGTTAATTAGACTGAAAGATTAACTCATGGTGTTCTCTCATCATTATCATCATATCATAAGGAGAGAAAAGGAAAATGCACGAGTGCCAGATTCCATTGGGATATTGGAGCACACCCATCACCTAACCTAGGAGCTAGGGTCTCACCCATCGCTAAACCCATAGTGATCCGTCGTAGATTACTATGTCAATACGTGGTTCAAATCTTAATTTAACTTTAATTAAGATCATACCGTCATTTATCACATCATATAAAACATGGAGAATGGAGCATGTAATATTATTCAAATAATTTGAACATGTTAATCATTTCATATCTCATATCATAAAAACATGTAAATAACCAGCATAGATACATTTATTATGTTATACATTATTCAGACTAATCAAAGAGCTCATGGTATCAAATCAATGTCAAACGTACCCTACATGCTTCTAGACATTTAGGATAAAGTAAACACATATTATGTTTAATATTTAAAACCCAAATAAAACTAGGCAACAAGGTAATTATCTCCACTTGATTTTTAGTTCCCTTGGGCCCATGCTTTGTTACTTGACATCCTTGAATGCACAACCTTTAAAAATTCAAAACTATTATTATTCAAGTTTCAGGCATCATTAGTGTTTTCAAATCATAATGCAATGATTACTTAATATAGATGTTATATGATGTGTACAGGGGTCAGAACATTTGATGATGTACTCGATTTTCCTCTGATTACCACCATAGGGAGTGGTAGTACCCGATAGTCGAAGTCTACACATGAGAAACGAGACACGGTGCGTTACTCGTGCTACCGCGGTAACTAGAGAGGATTAATTTCACTACCGCGGCAGTCCGTGTTCTGGTCGTGTGAACAGTGCACTGTTGTGGTAGGCTACCACAATAGTCGTGTAGTTTCCAGAAAATGCTACACTTTCGCGCATGGTTTTATGTTTCTAGTATCCTCTATTGCATGGGGCTTCAATGCACTAACTATAGGCTCAAAAACAAGTATCATATTGAACACAGACGTAATATACCTCACTGTTGTTCGCTTTCTCGTTTGCTCACTTCCAGACAGTGCTTAGAATGACATCTAGGATTCTGGTTCATCAAAAGGACATGCATTAATCTAAACAACGTGAAATAGAGATTAGGAATATGGATTCGTGTGGATATCGGTGCCTTACCTCATTTATAACTGTCCTTGAAGCCGTAGTAATGACACTTTCTACCAGTTCAACAATTCTTCTTCAATCCTTACTCAAAAGACTATTGGGAATGGCTTAGGATGAGTTGAAATGGATTAGGATTGCTCTAGAATGCATCTGGGAAGAAGAAAGATTGTTCTGTGGTAGCTAGGTAGGGTTTTTATCTGATTGTATATCCAAATGACTGAGAATTAGGGTTTTTACAAGAGAGTCGTAGTTAAATAATCATGTATTACCATGGTAGGTTACCACGGCAACCAGAACGCATCAATTTTTTGGGTTTTTTCGCATTGCGGCAGTAATGAAATCCATTACCGTGGTAACCAGACCTTTGTTCTAACTTTTCCCATTTTTATGATATCTTCATGTTTTCTATTATTTTTATATTTATCCTATGTTTATTTCTACGTGTAATTTCATGATTTTAAAGCATTTATAATTTTTTAAATTATTTATTTAATTTATTTTATATTTAAAACTCCCAAAATTCCAAAATCGTTTATTGACTTTTGGGGTATTACAACCTACCCACCTTAAAACAATTTCATCCTCAAAATTTAAAAGAATGAGTTACCTAAATGACGTTGTTCAATTAGACATTTCTGGTGAAGAGATATAGGTACTTTATCCGCATCTCACTTTTTGACTCCCAAGTTGCGTCATCCGAATAACAATGTCTCCACAAGACCTTGACCAAAGGAATGTCCTTGGTCCTCAGACTATGTACCTTACAATCCAATATCTGGATTGCTGATTCATCGTAAGTCGCATCATCCCTAATATCAATCTCTTCCTAGTGTATGATGTGAGAGGGGTAGGGTTTATTTCCACAACATCAATACATGGAATATGTTATGGTTCGAAGACATTCTATTAGGCAATTCTAGTTTATAGAACATTCACAAACTCGTCTAAGTATCTCGAATGAACCGATGAACCTAGGTGAGAGCTTCCCTTTGACCCCAAGATGTTTGATCCCTTTCTGAGGGCTGATCCTCAGAAAAACTCTATCACCTGGTTGGAATTCTAGAGGCCTTCTTCTCTTGTCTGCATAGTTTTTTGCCTACTCTAAGTCGTTGTCAATCTTTTTTGGATCTTTTTTACCTGTGTATTCATCTCTTCTACCAACTCTGGCTTGGTGAGTACATGATCCTCAAAAGCTGCCCAGCAGGATGGTAATTTGCAGGGTCGACCATAGAGCGCTTCATATATATGGAGCCATTTGTATGCTTGCTTGATAACTGTTATTATAGTCGAACTCTGCCAAGTATAAGTACTTGCTCTAATTGCCCTTAAAGTCAAGGACACAAGCTCTCAACATGTCTTCCAACATCTAAATGACCCTCTCAGACTACCCATCAGTCTAAAGATGGAAAGTAATGCTCATGATGAGTCTGCATCCTAGCTCTTTTTGCAAACTTTGCCAGAACTGAGATGTAAACTTAGAATCTCTATCTGACACAATGGTTTTGGGAATGCCATGTAGTCTTACTATTTCCTTGATGTATAGCTCTCCAAGCTTTCCAACTAAATCTATAGATCGTATGGGTAAGAAGTGAGCTACCTTTGTCAAACAATCTACAATTACCCATACAATGTCTTCTCCCTTCTGATTCCTAGGTAAGCTACTAATGAAATCCATTGTAATATTGTTCTACTTCCATTTTGGTATAGGAAGTGGCTACAACATACCAGTGGTTTTTGTGTTCAACCTTTACCTGCTAACAGGTCAGACATTTAGAGACATACTTGGCAATGTCCCTCTTCATACTTCTCCACCAATACACTTTCTTGAGATTCTCGTACATCTTATCTCCTCCTGGGTGCATAGTGTACTTGGTCTGATGAGCCTCATCCAAGATGGTTCTTTTGCTTTGCCCACTCTCAAGAACACAAACTCTATCCCTAAGTCTGAGAGTACCCTCTACATCAATTCTGAAGTCTGTGTGCTTCCCTAGCTTGACACCCCTCAAACAGGTCATTAATCCATTTATTCCCTTTAGGTTCATCTCTTATATGATGTAAGAGATCTAGCTAGCATGTCATCGCACATAGATAAACTCAGTCTTTGCCTGAAGTCATATCCAAGTTATAGTCACTGACCAACTGATACATTTGACCCTTTTCTTCATCCTTCTTACTAAATTTTCTGCTAAGTGCATCGGCCACTACATTAGCCTTCCCTGGATGATAGTGAGGCTAAAAGTCATAATCTTTTAGGAATTTCTATCCACCTCCACTATCAAAGGTTCAATTCCTTAGTGGTGTAAATATACTTCAGGTTCTTATGATCAAAGAATAAATCGAAACTCTCCCCATAGAGATAATGCTTCCAAATCTTCAATGCAAAAACAATTGCTACTAACTCTAGATCATGTGCGGGGTAATTTTATTCGTGGATCTTCAATTGATGTGAAGCATAAGCTATTACCTTCTTGTCTTGCATCAATATAGAACCCAATCCATTTTGTGAAGCATTAGTATATAGGACAGGACATACTTCACACTGTGAGTAGGTGTGACTAAGATAGGTGTTGAAGTTAATCTCTTCTTCAATTCTTGAAATGAACGTTCACACTTTTCCTCCCAAATGTTTTTCTCACCCTTCCTAGTTAACTTGGTTATTGGTCCAGCTAGCTTCGAGAAGTCTTGGATAAACCTGTGGTAATATCCAACCAAACCTAAGAAGCTTCTAATTTCTATAACAATTTTGGGCTACTTCCAGTTTGATATTACCTCAACTTTCTCAAGATCCAGAGATATTCTTTTTGCTGAGACAACGCGGCCAAGAAACTTGACCTTCTTCATCCAGAACTCACACTTGCTAAACTTAGCATAGAGTCTATTTCTTCTCAGCATCTCCGTGACAAACCTCAAGTGTTCCACATGTTCAGTCTTTGATCTGGAGTAGATCAGAATGTCATCTACAAACACCATAATGAACTGATCTAAATACTATTTGAGAGCTCTGTTCATAAAATCTATGAATGCAGTTGTTGTATTGGTCAAACCAAATAACATTACTATGAACTCGAAATGCCCATATCGAGTTTTAAAAGTTGTCTTGTGTATGTCAAACTCCTAAATCCACAACTGATGATATCTAGACCTTAGATAAAAATCTTCGAGAAATGAGTAGCTCTCCTTAACCAATCAAACAAGTCATCAAGAAATGAGTAGCTCTTCTCAACCAATCAAACAAGTCATCGAGAAATGAATAGCTCTCCTCAACCAATCAAATAAGTCATCTATTCGAGGCAACAAATACTTATTCTTTATTATCACTTGGTTTAACTTCTGATAGTTAACATTAAGTCTCATAGATCAATCCTTTTTCTTCACAAATGCTTATTCTGATTTTGTGGCGCTCGGTACTCATCCTGTATGTTCTGCCTCTTCTGTGGCTGTTGCAGCTTGTTTTGACCGTGACCACTTGTGTCTATTCTTCAAAGCTTATTCATACTTGAGATCTCGCTCGATCAACTATGTTCTAACCATCGTTTCCTTTAAAGTGGTCAATCTCAGAAGATGGATGATATTTCGTATTTCTACCTTCAGTCTCTCGAAAAACCTGTCTGCCTTGGACTACTCATCTCTTATCATTTCTAGGGCAAATCTAAATAATTTAGTGAATTTCTGCTCATATTCAGCCACTATCATGGTCTTCTATGTTAGTTGTGTGAACTTCGACTGTAACTGCTTCATCTTTGCCATGGAGAAAATGTTCGAATAAAACAGAGTCCTAAACTACTCCCATGTCATAGAGGATACATCTGTAATAGGATCATTTATAACCATCTCCCACCAATGATAGGTGGGTCCCACAAACTTGTGCACTGGTAATACAACTCTCATGGGGCCAATTGCCCCTAAGGCATTCAAATGTTTGTTCATCTCAATGAACCACTTATCCATTGCTAAGTGATCAGCCATACCTTCAAAAATACTGGGTCGCAGCTTCTAAAATTTCATCAATAGGTTCTTTTGTTCTATGTCATCTATAATTGGTCGGTCCAGCACCACTGGATCGTTAGGCAGCAGGGCCTAATGAACTTGGGGCTGAACTTATACCTCTGGCTGAGGTTGTACCAGTGGAGGGTTTTGAATTTGTGGCAAGTTACTCATGACTTGTTCTACCACTTGCCAAGTGAATTCGGCTAACATATTTGTAGTCACCACTATCCTAGCTAGAGCTTCTGCCACTGGTACTCCATTTTCCCCTGCCCTAACTCATCAGTATTTTCATCTCTCATGTGGTTACCCCTTATTCTTTCCATTATCTACAAGTCAAAAGTCATTTTAGTATCCATTAGTTCAACATGATATCAGTAAAAGAAATTTCAATGCTTAAAGAGAATCATAACTTTATCTCAATTCAATTTGGGTTACACAAACCCCTTTTCCCCAAGGTTTGGATACTAAAAGCTTTTGCAACTTGTGATAATTGACATCCTTTTTATATCTGTCTTTAATTGTTCATTCTATTTTCAAATTCATTTTCTCGCTGTGTTTGTGCTAGCATGACTCTAGATTCATGTCTCTAAGTTCTCGATTGGTTCTATGGCCTATCAGTTTATGTTTCTAAGTCTAAAATTTGAGGTTTTTTTTTTCAGTCCTCATGTTTGTTTTGCGTACAAGATTTTTGGTCTCATATAATAGTATTTAGAATCATAATACTAAAGAGCATGCAAGCAACCATTCAATCAACACAAAATTCATGCTTACATAGAGAGATTTCCAAGCTTCCATCTATGCCTCCGAGTTCAACTATCTCATACCACTCTTGCCCAGCGACATAAGCTTCCACTCAAAAGTTTTACTACACCCAAACAATTACGCAAATGTCTTGATGACTAGGGCCTCCCAAGTCCCACTATACTTAACCATCCCATACCAACTAAGCATAGAGAAACAAGTTCTTTCGGAGTCATCGACGATTCACCATCTATGGCCTGTCAATCTCCAAGTCCATAATTCATCCATATCCCTGATTCCTAGGCATCCCATACCACGCAAAAACCAGAGATACAGGATCATCTTGACCAAACAAGTGTTTCGTTAGTCACACATTTCAATCTCTAACTTATGTCCTAATGATTTTTATTTATGATTTACTATGCCTCCTTAGCAACACCTAAGTCTCTACCTATAGTCATTTTCCCTAGACTTAAGGTCTCAATACTTGGCTGAGTGGTTCCTCCATTGAACCAACAACCTAACGTCAACTCTAGACACCACCTTTGGCATCTTAACTAAACATCTTGCCCAGTAGTTCTACTAACTGAGTAAACAAAACATTAGTGTAAACACTTATCCAGTAAACTAAACATCTACCTATGACATCCACTGCTTAGGCTCTCTTATCTCGCCTAGTTATCTACTAACTAAGATCTGATACTAACTTTGTAACACCCCAATTCTTGGTCCTTTCTATTCTGTCACATCGGGGTTACGCATGGAGAGGTGCACTCGATACACATTAATTATCACTGAGACACTACACGTGTCAACCACCAAGAACCAGGACGTTACCATTTCAATCATCCATCACATCTTATAAACAACATAATCGCATGTAAATAATATCTTAGTCTCTTGTACATACCAAGAGACATCAACAAGAGGTTATTAAAAGAAACATCAAACCATAAGACTTAATGAGTAAACTGGAGAAAAGAGACATAAGATTTTCAAGTAATAGTCTAAAACTTGGCCCATGTGGCCTAGCATCACCACCTAACCAACATTAACATGAAAGTCAATAAAAAGGGATCATTTGCCCAGTTTAAACTAATGTACTTAAAACAATTGAAAAGAATCAATAACGACCTCAAAAGTGAGGCATACAACTAACGTGGTATCCAGTTGAACTGTCAACACAAACCACCTCAAAGGTCACCTGAAATGAAAATGTGGGATGAACTCAAGAGCTTAGTGGATCATACAGAGTACATTCATAGTATTATTCAAGTCAAAATATCAAACATGCAAACACTTGACATACATTAGACATTTTAAACATTCAATTATTCAATAGTTGTTAATTAGACTGAAAGATTAACTCTTGGTGTTCTCTCATCATTATCATCATATCATAAGAAGGAAAAAGGAAAATGCACGAGTGTGAGATTCAATTGGGATAGGAGAGCACATCCATCACCCAACCCAGGAGCTAGGGTCTCACCCATCTTTCCATCACCAAGAACTAGGGACTCACCCATCGTTCTTTCATCAGGAACTGTGGACTAACCATTGTTCCAATTGTGAGAACACCCACAGTGATCCCCCGTGGATTACTGCGTCAGTATGTGGTTCGAATCTTAATTTAACTTTAATAAAGATCCTACCATCATTCATCGCATCATATTAAGCATGGAGAATAGAACATGAATATTATTCAAATAATTTGAACATGTTAATCATTTCATATCTCATATCGTGAAAACATGTAAATAACCAGCATAGATACATTCATCATGTTATACATCATTCATACTAACCAAAGGTTCATGCAATTAAATCAATGTCAAACGTACCCTATCATGCTTCTAGACATTTAGGATAAAGTAAACATACATCATGTTTAACATTTAAAACTCAAATAAGGCTAGGGAGCAAGATAATCATCTCCACCTAATTTTTAGTTCCCTTGGGCCCTTGCTTCGTTACTTGATATCCTTGAATGCACAATCTTTAAAAGTTCAATACCATTATCATTCGAATTTCAAATATCATCAGTGTTTTCAAATCATAATGCAATGATTACTTAATATAGATGTTCTTTGATGTGTACAGGGGTCATAACAATTGATGATGTACTCAATTTTCCTCTAATTACTGCCATAGGGAGTAGTAGTACCCGATAGTGAAAGTCTACACATGAGAAACGAGAAAAGGGGCATTACTCATGCTACCGCGATAACCAAAGAGGATTAATTTCACTACCATGGGAGGCTACTGCAGTAGTCTGTGTTCTGGTTGTGTGAACAGTGCACTACTATGATAGTCATATAGTTTCCAGAAAATGCTGCACTTTCATCCATGGTCTTTTGTTTGTGATCTCCTCTATTGCATGGGGCTTTAAGGCACTAACTCTAGGCTCAAAAACACGTATCATATTGAACAGAGACGTAATATACCTCACTGTTGTTCACTTTCTCTTTTGTTCGCCTTCGGACAGTGCTTAGAATGATATCTAGGATTTTAGTTCATCAAAAGGACATACTTTAATCTAAACAATGCGAAACAGATATTTGTAATATGGATTCATGTGATTTCGGTGCCTTACCTCATTTGTAATTGTCCTTGACACTATAGTAATCACATTCTCTACCAATTCAATAGTTCTTCTTCAATCCTTATTGAAAAAACTATTGGGAGTCGATTAGGATGAGTTGAAATGGATTATGATTGCTCTAGAATGCGTCTGGGAAGAAGAAAGATCATTATGTGGTAGTTCAGTAGAGTTTATGTGCGACTGTGCATCCGAATGATTGAGAATTAGGGTTTCTACGTGAGAGTCGCACTCAAATAATCATGTATTACCGCGGTAACCAGAACCCATCAATTTTTTGGGTTTCTTCGCATTACCGTGGTAATGAAATCCATTACCGCAGTAACCAAATCTTTGGGTTATTTTTTCCATTTTCCTAATATCTTCATGTTTTCTATTATTTTTATATTTATCCTCAGTTTATTTTCATGCGTAATTTCATGATTATGGTGTATTTATAATTTTTTAAATTATTTATTTAATATTTAAAACTCTCAAAATTCTATAATTTGTTCATTGACTTTTGGGGTATTGCACACACCATTGAGTTGTTTAACATGAATACCAAGAAAGTCGAATAAAGTCCCCAAATCCTTTAAAGCAAAATGTGAATTCAGTCGATGAATCAATGAAGAGATTTTAGATTGATTACTGCTAATGAAGAGGATGTCATCAACATACACAAGAAGATGTAAAACTGAAGCAAAAGACATTCAAACAAACAATGACTGATCAGCTGTAGCAGAAACCAAGATCCATCAAAACCATATGCAATCGCTCAAACTAAGCTAAGGGAGCATGTTTTAAGCCATAAATAGTTTTGTGCAGCTAGAGAGACAAATCCAAGAAACTACTACATATAGACTTATTCATGTAAAACACCATTGAGAAAAACATTGTTAACATCCAACTGAGGTATGGACTAGCCAGGTTAAAGCAATTGATAGCACCACTCTAATAGTCAATGGTTTACCATCGGATTGAACATTTCAGTATAATCAAAGTCAGGTTGTTGATGAAAACCCTTCGCAACTAACCGAGCCTTGTAACGATGAATAGTTCTATCTGGATTTTCTTTTACTTTAAATATCTATTTATAACCAATGACATTCTTATTTGGAGGCAACTCCATTAAAGACCACGTTCGAGTTCTTTCAAGAGCAAGAAACTCGTTAGTCATAGTTGCAACCTAGTGCTCATGTGTTAATGCACTACAAATAGCAGCTGGTTACCGGACAATTACAAAAATTTTGGGTTTAAACACCCCTACTTTCCCTCTTGTGACCATAGGATGAGAAGAAGTCACTAGTTGAGACGGTCTAGAAACCTGAGCTTCCAAAGAAGTAGCCGGGACACTAACGATAGCTGCAGCAAGAGAAGAAACTGAAACTGAAGAAGAAGTAGTAGGTTGTGTATCCAAAACAGTATAAAGAGAGCACTTAGACACCTGTGAGTCAATACTAATGGTGAACTAAGCTTGTCAATAAACACAATAACAAGAACACTTGCAGCTTGAGAAGCAAATGAAATCTTAAACTCATCAAATTGCACATCTCTCGAAATATAAACTGAATATGATAAAGAAAGGCACTTGTAACCTTTATGATTAAAATCATAACCAAGAAAAGTGCACTTAACTAAGCAAAAATTCAATTTATATTTATGATAAGGATGCAAGTTAAAAAACAAGCAGATCAAACACTTGTAACTTAAAATAATTAGATTGAACCTTGTATAGAACCTCAAGTGGGGAAGAACCATGTACTCCTACAATAGGTAGTCTGTTAAATATATAAATAGTACAAAAAGCTTCATCCCAAAAATAGAGAAGCATACTAGCATGTGCCAACATAGCCAAACCAAGATCAACAATAGTACAATGTTTCCTTTCAGCCGCTACATTTTGTTCATATGGATAGGACACACAATGAACTATACCATTGGCTTCAACATAATCCTTAAACACACGATACTCACCACCCCAATTAGTTTGAATCATCTTTAATTTGCATCCTATTTATAATTTAGCTTGTGATTTGAAGATTAGAAAAGTCTTAAACACCTCAAATTTGTGTCAAAGAAGATATATCCATGTAAACTTAGAATAGGCATCCAAGAAATGAACATAAAAACAATATCCATTTGTAGAAGGTTCATGTGTTGGACCCCAAACATTAGAATATACAAGCTCCAACGGTTGATGATAAGTTGTTTGAGATACAGGAAAAGGAAACTTATGAAGTTTACCAAGTGAACAAGCTAAACAAAAGGAATCTGAATTACTAGGAAATTTTAGTTTACATGTGCTTAGTACATTGGACACAGTTTTTACTAAACACATGACCTAGCCAACAATGTCACAAATCAAATCTTCGAGTATCCTTATTTGAAGTAGTCTTATCTTCAGCAAACACACATGTAAAATTACACTTATTACTAGATGAACAATTAGTATTAATTGGTTCATCATCTTTAGCTTCCAAAGTATGCACCAAGCTGAAATAATTACCAGCAGCTACACTTTCAGGTGGAAAAAAAAGTAATTG
The DNA here is from genome assembly GCA_030144865.1 of Tinospora cordifolia. Lineage (NCBI taxonomy): Eukaryota > Viridiplantae > Streptophyta > Magnoliopsida > Ranunculales > Menispermaceae > Tinospora > Tinospora cordifolia. Next base: position 13,146 of record JAJIYU010005462.1, read on the forward strand.
TAGAGTCATTTCTCAAGTTTCCCTACCAAGAGTATCTTGTGTGATAGACAATCATTCACAAAATAGTCACAGGGATGAAACTCAAAATAAACATTATTATCTCTAGCAAATGTGGAAACACTGATAAAGTTCTTAATAATAGACAATGCATGAAGTAGTTTAGTAGGTATAAGCATCTTAGAATTATCTAATGATGGAAACTAATGTGAGAAATGGACAAACTTGATCCATCTCCAACCAACACTTTCTCAAATCTAGAATAATCACCACTAATCATAAGATTTGAAGAATCTAATGTAACATGATTTGTTGCCCTTGAATCATGATACCAATTGGAATCCCAAGTATGTGCATATGAGGAAACTTCTATCTTAAATGCATAAGAATAATCAACTTCAAAATTCTATGTTAACATTGCCTAGATAGGAAGACTAGCTGATGCTGATACACCATTATAGCTCTTGTCAAACAAATGAAAATAGTTCAATGTAATGTGACCAATCTTGCCACACACCTAACACTGTGCTCAACTATTACCAGAAGAGTAAAAACCTCTTGGATTTGATACAAAACCTCATCAAACACCTTGACTAGTGCCATGAAAACCACCTCTATTTTGCACTAGAAAAGAACTACCACGAATGAAAACAGACCTTGGAAAAGATCCTCTAGAACCAGAAACTGTGACTGGTTGAACAGAGGATTGTTTGTTATACACTAGATGCACACTCGCAGCAGCGTTAAGTGTCTTTTCATGTGTCTCAATTTGAGAATCTTGAGCAAGAAGTAATGTTTCAATTTCAAGAACCAAATGAGCATCAATTCTTGAAGAGATAGAAACAATGAATGGATTATATTCCTCCGGAAGGCCACCAAAGATTGCATCAATACAATCTTTCTTAGTTAGAACAGAGCCAACTGAAGCTAACAAATCCACGTTATTTTTTATTTGCATCAGATAATCTGTGATGGTGAGACTACATTTTTTTTTTGTATTCTGAAGTTTCTTCTTATATGGTGACTACTTTGCACGGATTTGAGAACTAAATTACCATTCAAGATTAAACCAAATCTGAAGTGAGGAAGAATGGCCAACTAACCTTGGCAAGACACTTTCAGATATTGAAGATAGCAACCAGGACATCAACAGATGATCTTGCTGATCCCACTCCAGAGACATTGAATTGGTCTTATTCTGAGCTCCGTCATCAGCTGAAAGATATTTAACAAGCCTAGAGTTTGAATAAAGAAACTACTTTAGTTTGTTGCCTCGTATTGCAGAAAATACTTGCTATTTCCACAACAAAAAATTGGAGTTCTTCAACTTGATCTAGATCTTATGAGAAAAAGTAATAGAAGTAAATTCGATAAGTCTATCTGTGTTATGTAGCTATGATTGGGATGTTGAGGAAGACGAAGTCATGGCTCTAATACCAATACAAAAATGAAGTGGAAAAGGATTTGCTCAAAGACAGATTTTCATTCTCAAATTAAAGATGAAAGACACTACCACATTGGCTCTATTTATACATTACAGATTGAGGCGTACTACCAAAATAACAACTGGGTATATTGAAATAGAAACACTAACTAACGAACTACCTGAACACAGAAAACCGATCCCTTGTTCTTTGAAATAGACTATTCTATTTTCATTCCTTAACATTGTGGGACACATGAATATAATCATTAGTTTATCTAAAATTACCATAGTTTAAAATCTAATAATAAGGCAATTTCAACTAACTTTAAGTGGCTAGATTATGACTTTGCATCTTCATTGAAAAAGATTACTCTTACCAATATAAATTTTACTTAAGCGTTTAGCACAACTAGTGGATATCCCACTCCCCAATAGGTAGATAAAAAGTTCAATCGTCACCATTTGTGTGCGTGTGTATGGGTGTTTGAAAAAGAAAATCCTACAATCTATTTAAAAATTTTTGATTTATTTATGCTCATATATACCTTGAAATTAACTTTGAGGGCTTGATGAATATAACTTATGCTTGTAAAAGGTACGTTCATATGTGTCAAATACGATCTTGAAATGGTTGGGCATGTAGTAATGGTCAATAAGACATGCATTTAAGCTTTAAACTTTTTTTTGAACAAAGTTATTAATTATTTTTCATGAAATAATGTAAATATACCTATCCACTATTCGCCAGTGTTATGTCAAAAGGGTTTGAATTAGTGGTTTTAATACAATTTAAAAAGAAGGAAAGCAAAATAACAAGTAAAATGATCGAATGTAAATAAGACAAGGTGTAATAAGTTTAAACTTCTCTACTGATCAAATTCCTTATTAGGATTTCATTAATCCACTAAGGATATATTTTCCTTTACTTTAATCACAATTTGAAATTATAGGTGCAAGACTTTATACCCTCACAACAAATCTTTGAATGATTCAACGAGAATCCTTCCCCATCTTGGCAATCCTAACCTATATTCATTCATGTTCCAAAAAAATATAAAACAAAGCCTACAAGATTACATAAAGTGTATCTTAATATACTTAGCCAAAGATAATATGGAATGAAATGCATAAGCCAATTATGAGAACAAAAGTGCTTTAATGATTGAAAGTGTGAGTATAATACTTTAAGCTATTTTCCAAAGTGTCATAAAAAATGGAAGGTAAGTTTTACAAGCTTGAATGATTATCTTGAATGATAAAAAACACTTACAAACTCTTGTTTGATTTCAATGAGATTCAAGAAAACAATTTTAAAAGGTTTTAAAACTCTTAGAAAACACAATGAAAAATTTGAGCAAAATTATAAGTAGATTTGCAAGTTTTCCAAAAGTTGAAATCTTGAGGTGATTTCTATAAACAACCAAAGAGGGAATATAATTCCCCATCTCAAAAGTCACTCTCAATATGCTAAGCATTTTACAGACATATCAAATAAGAAATGAATCCTTTGATGAAAGCGTGTACCTTATAGTGAGTTGCTCCTTAGTTAATGACAATCATAAATGCATTTCTTGAAAGAAGTATGTTTCTTGATGTGAAAGTCATTTATAATAAAATTAAAACTTCATTTTATTGAAGCTTGTTCCATTAAACAAAATGAGTTCAATCCATGTGTTGACAAGATAAAAGAGCTTAAGGAAAACATGGAGCATGCTTTGTGCACTAGAGATTGTTTCATGATCTCGGAAAAATAAATACAATATAGTGATGGTGTAACATAATCTTTTTCTAATTCTTTAATCATTCCAGTTTATTTTCTTAAAAACCATTAATTTGTTTTTTTAAATCATTTTCTTGTAGCAAAGTAAGGTAGAAAAGGTTATTTTCTTTTAAAAATATTTAAGTTTGAATTATGAAAAAAAACACTTGTGATAATGAGTGCCATCAAATCAAGTAGAGAATGGACAATGATGATGTAATATCTCTGACCTTTGGTTGACCTCATGATTATTAGTAAATGGTCATTAACCTCCTTGCATAAACTGCACCTAAGAGCATTTCTATAATTTTGGATTTATATAGTGAGCAAACCACTAACCAACTTTTCTCTTTCTTTCTTAACTTAGAATAGTACCATGCACTCATGAGCAAGTTCATTGAAAAGCTAGAGTGATTTTGAAACCCTTACAACATTATCATGTCCTTACGACCCTTAAACTCTACTTAAGATTTATAGTTCTCCACATGTTCCCATGGATTAGTTTTCCCTTTATGGATCTTAGTATTAGAGATTTAGACATTCTTGGGAAGATGGGTTTGCATGATTTCTCTAGTAAATAGAAGTAAATATTAGAGTAATTATTCTTGATAAAAGCCATGACAATTTGTAAAAATTGGGGAGAATTGTTATGTTGATTAGGTATTGTGCAAATTTGATCATCCTTTGGTTGATAGGTTGAAGACTTCACGTATTGAGGAGAATAGCGCAATTGGTTTGCCTTTGATTTGGATGCCTTTTTTTTTTTTTTTGAGTACTAAGCATAACAAAAGAAGAAGTTGCTATACATTGGTGTTCTTCTCTATGTGAGTGTAGCATAGATTTCCTAAGAAAGAATTCTCAACTTTGATGACTCCAAATGTCTAATGGTTCTCTTTTTTTTCGGTTTAAACACTTGGGCACTTGTTAGGTTCATCATTCATCACTTCAACAACTTGCCTATGTGACACAATTTCTATGTGAAGGTCTTCCCCATCATAGTCTTGAGGCCTCTAGTGATGGAGGTTGATAGACAAATGGAGATTTAGATGCTTGACTCATGCTTGCAAACCAAATGTGCAACTAGCTAAGGCTATTGCGTTTTTTAGCGTACAACAACACTTATTGGTGTAAAAATTATCTAATAAGTAGGACAATACAACTTAAAGAAGACTAAATGAAGAATATGTAGGAAGAACACAAAATTTGTGGGAAAAAAGGACAAAAAAACCTCTTTATAAATTAGTAGAACTCAAAAATTTGCCTTGTCTTTTAGGCTTATATGTGCAGGTAATTTATAGATTTAAATGGTGCCCTACTTTTTTCATTTCACTATAAAGTTAGAAGAAACTTTCAATTTTGATAAGTTTCTTAATTATAAAGTTAGAAGAAACTTTGTATACATAGCCTATCCCATGGGATTAGTTTCTTAGTTGAATTAATCGCAATTTGTGCATACCCCTAAATAAAAATCCCATTTAAATTGACTAAAATTATGTTGTGCATGTCTTTTCATCAAATTTAAATGTGGCCAAACTACGTGAAGGATGCCCCTTGGCAGGGTTAAGCTTTTGAATGGTTTAGATCACTTTAAGCTCAACCTTGTATCATATTCATCAGCCCAATCTATTTCATGACCCTACACACAATCATAAGGGCTCAACTTGTTCTCAATCTTTTTTAGGGTTGGGGTGGGGGGTTTAGAGAGAGTGAGCTGTTTATCATAGTTGTTTATCATATTTCTCAACTTTGATGACTCCTCACCAAATCCAAGCTGTAATTTTTGAATTTGGGCGCAAAGCCTCCAATTTCACCAAGCTATAATTTAATGAATTGAACCACATCAACTAGGCTAATATTAGGAAATTACTTAAAATTTCAATGTTGAAAAATAATTTAGCCACTAATGTTGGGAAAAAAAATTTAAAATTTAAAATTTTTAGACATTACATAATGAAAAATTGAATAGAAATCAAAGTTTTGTTGACGACATCGGGCAAAAGTCTATTGAAATAGCTAATAAATCCAAGATTGAATCTCCAAAACCACTTTTGAGTATGGCTTGCTAGAGTAATTTCAAATATCATACCATTGTCACATCATCACAACCCTAAAACTCCTTCCAACATTTTTCGTTCTCCTCTCCCATGGGTCAGTCTTCTTTTTGTGCATCTTATTGTCAACAATTTAATAATTCTTTGAAGAGGGGTTTTCATGATTTTTCTAGTAAAAGGGAAGGGAATATCAATATAGGCCTTCTTAGTAGAAGCTAGCCATGACAGTTTGTAAAAGTTCAGGGGGATTGTTATGTTGATTAGGTATTGTGCAAAGGTGATCATCTTGTGGTCGGTATGTTAAAGACTTCACATACTGAGGAGAATATTGCAATTGATTTGCCTTCTATTTGCATACCTTTCTTTCTTTTTCGATAATAAACATAGTGTAAGAAGAGCCTACAATACTTTTGTGTTTCTTCTCTACAAGAGTGCAACATAGATCTCTAAGGAAAGAGTTCGGTGCTTTGACCACTCCAAGTGTCTAGTGGTGCTTTTCTTGGTTTAGAGCGCAAACAGTTTGGCACCAGCTATGTTTGTCATTCATCACATCTATGGCTTACCATTGAGGTGGCAATGGGTCTAAGAGCATGGCTTGCAATGTTTGTTATTGCTTAAGCAACATCTATGATATTTTTCTTGACATTTCTTCTAAATGGTGTTGAATGGCACTATTTATGTGCTATGGTCTTCCTCATTACGATTTTGAGGCGTTTGGTGAAACTGGAGTCAATCTGCAAATGGAGTTTCAAATGCTTGACTAGTGTGTGAATTGAATGTGGAACTAGACAAGGTTATTATATATATATTCACACACACCACTTGTTGATGCAAAACTTATCTAATAAGTAGGACAATACAATGTTAGGAAGACAAAATGAAAAATTAGTAGGAAGAAAACATCTTTTGAGAGAAAAAAAAAATTTTATTAGAAAAGAAAAATCTTCTTTACTTAGCAGAACTCCTAAGTTTCCTAATTGAATGAGGAACCATTTGTGCACACCCCTATATAAAATCCTTAATTAAATTGACTAAAGTTACATTGTGCATATCCTCTCTGATAGAATTCTAGTAATACTAGAATTATAATCTAGATTATCTGGTATTGGAGTTCTAGTTTGAGTCAAACTGATGTTATTAGGAGTTTAGATAAGATTCAACTAGGTAATCTGAGTTAATCTCTAATTAGGATTACCAGATAATTTAGAAGTCTATAGAGTTTAGAACAAGTGTCTAAAGAGTCTATAAGTAGACCCTATGAGATTTAATATGTATTAAGTTTAGTAGAGAAAGAAATAAAAGTTTAGAGCAGAGGTTTTTATTCCAATAGTGGTATCAGAGCAAAAGATCCACGTTCAACAGTTAAATATACTATTTAGGAATAGTTGAAAAGAGATTTTAGTCCTCCGTCCTCGGCTGGCCATCACCACTACATCGATTTGCTCTGTTCATTGCTGCTACCGAAAGAAAAAAAAGAAAGCAGAGGAAGCGTTGTTGATCGACCAGAAACGCAAAAGAACAGAGGAAGAAGATGACGCCGAATCAAAGAAATTAGGGGAAAGGGCGGCATTAACAAAAAAAAAAAACAAAGAAACACAAAAAAAAAGAAGTGGCGTAGGTGTTGCAAACCGAAAGCAAAAGGTAAAAGAAGTTTGGTTTACAAATTAGCTACCTGGATCATTGAATCATTAAATAAAGAATTGGCTAATAAAGCAACTTTTAGATCACTTGACCATCTCATAAGTGTGTTATATGTGGGATTCAATCTTTTCTTTTATATTATTCTTAGCCTTGATTTAAAAAAAAAATAGGGGAATTGAAAAAAAAAGAGTTAGTTAAAAAAAAAAAAGAGTTGCAGAATATTTTAAAAAAAGGTGATTATAGAAAAAAAAAAGAGGTTATAGTTAAAAAAAAATTTCAATAGCTTTGAATATGTGTGTTCTCATCAACAATCGCTTCCTACTTTTGATGTTAAAAAAATATAGTAGGTGGAGAGAAAAATGTAAACCAAAGAGAAAAAAGAAAGAAAAAAAGGGCTCTACAAGAAGACAAAAGTAGTGGAGGTGTAGCTTAAAGTAAAATAAAAACAATGCACAAGGGATGAAGAAGATGAAGAAAGCACGATGGTGCTATGAAGAAAGTACGGTGGTGCTCTAAAGAAAACACGGTGATGTTTTAATAGTGATGGGTCGTGGGGCTCAAAGAGATGAAGATTGACATGAGAATATTACATGAAGACCTTTATAGTTGCACACAAGAAAAGGACAAGGATTTCAGATTTACCTAAAATAGAAAGAGGTGTGTTCTTTCTTAAAGAAGGAAAGGAGAAGAAGAAAGGACTTCGAGTCCAAGAAAAAAAAATGGTCAAAAGAAAAGGTGACCAACTAGCAAAGGCAGACACAGTTGTAAGCAGGAACAACTGTTGCACCAGTGAAAAAAATTCATTGGGTGTGTGCAAAATTTGAATTATGAGGAGAATTTCATGTAATTCAGATAATCTAGCTTATGAGAGGATGATAGAATTCTAGTAGTATTAGAATTGTAATCTAGATTATCTGATGTTAGAGTTTCAGTTTGAGTCAAATTAGTGTTATTAGGAGTTTGGATAATATTCAACTAGACAATCGGAGTTAATCTCTAATTGAGATTACCAGTTAGTTTAAAAGTCTTTAGAGTTTAGAAGAAGTATTTCACGGAGTCTATAAATAGACCCTATGAGATTCAATATGTAATCATTAAGTTTAGTAGAAAGAAATAAAGTTTAAGAACAGAGGTTTTTATTCCAACACTCTCATCATTTCCAACTCTGGCCAAACGATGCGATGGATACCTCTTGGCAGCCATATGCTATTGAACACCTCTTGATCACCATGAGCTTGACCTTGTATCATTCATTAGGCCAATGTATTTCGTGACCATACACGCAATCATCAAGGGTCAGGCTATCGTAGAGTTTTAGATGATTGCAAGCTCAGCCTCGTGCAATTATTAGGTCATACGATTCACCAAATATTGATTATTATGAACTCGTCACCCTAATCAGTACAAAGCCTCCTATTTCACCAAGCTATAATTTAATCAACTTGAACCACATCAACGGCAGGCTGATGTTAGGATATTATTCAAATTTTCAATGCTGAAAAATATTGTAGTCAAAAGAATAATATAAAATTTGAAGTTTTTACACATTACATAATCAAAATTTAAATAAAAATTAAAAGTTTTGCCGACACGTTGTCTAAACGTTTATTGCGTTTCCCAGCAAAGCATGCACCATGACCTACCATAATGAGTTGCACCGGGTTTCATCATCACACGGTCGGCAATCGGGCACACGGTCGGCAATCGGGCAATCAGGCAATCCGGCAAACTTAGCAAAAAGAAGAAGCAAGAATCAAGTGGAAGTGGGGCCACCAAATAAAAAGTTTTGGTTGGCCCTAAATAATCCGAAAGTGGTTATCAGAGAATAATGATCACTAGGTGGACTACACGTGTACGCAGCTGAACATGTGGGGCCTAGCTGCTACTTGATTAAAGGTATTGCAATTGTTTTTTGTTCTAGTGAATTTGGCTTTTAGTTTCTACACAGAGTACCGCAAACGTAAATTATTAAATAGTGTTGTTCGTTGTACCATATTAACAAAATACTTTAACTTTATTGATTTCACCTAATATGTACCAGTATTCCTTCAGTTCCTATTATCTTAGTTATAACTCTACTTCGGCAACATCTCACTTTTCCTTAATTTAACATAAATTTTATTATTTTTTCAAAAATGATGTCTTAATTAGGATTTTTTTTATCTACATTTTATGATTAGTCCAATTCAATTAATATTGCTTCTAGTTTTTTTTTTTTTT
>JAJIYU010005463.1:0-22277 GCA_030144865.1 Tinospora cordifolia
AATAATAATAATAATAATAATAATAATAATAATAATAATAATAATAATAATAAAACTGGCGGCCGCAGTGAAAGTGAGCTGAGGTGGAGATGTAGCATGAAAGATATTAATTGACTGAAGAACTGGGGGTTTTGGATAGAACTGGATGGAGGATCTCTGATTAGTTCCATTGGCCTTAGTTGTTTTGATAAGGCCCGTATAGAAAGAAGTTTTTTTAGTTGGGAAGAGGAAATGATGGATGGGAGACATGAAGAATTTCATGCTGTTTTGTTGGAATTCTGATTTTCGTGGGTCGTCATTTAGTATTAGAGGGAATTCAAGATAAAATGCTTGTGTATATGCATATAAGTTTTTCATTTTGAGACAAGGCCTTTAAGTGAGCAATTTGTTTAGATGTAACTTTAGTCTTCTCAGATTCCAAGCAAGTGGATGCAGCATTAACCTTGCAACAGAAACCAACCTTAGCTCATGAACTCATGAAGCACTCTGTCCTATCGATAATGCAACTGTTGGAATATGTTACATTTAGTAGAGACTGACACGTTAAGGGTTCATGGATGAGATAAGTATGGGATACAAGGCTTAATTTCCTTTTCCTTGATTCTAGAGGCTTTTTGAGGGAATTTCCATATCTCTGGAGACGGTTAATTGAGCAAGAATCAAAAGCCTATATCCTGTCTGTGTTTTTAGGAACAAGACATCTGAAACTGCTAGTGGAATTTTGATACAAAGGAGCATAACCTCCTCCCTGAGTCCTATAAGATTTATAGAAAATAGCAGAAAACTTATGACCAGGTTCTTCATCACCATCCAGTTGTTGTTTTCTCTATCCTGTCCTCATTTAATGGCTTTAGATTTATGTGGGTCATCCTTGTATAAAGTTAATTATATGAAGGGCATGTCATCTAGCTATTATATATTTTTGAGTCCTATGCATTAACCAATTTCTGTGTGCCATTTTGTGCTGATTTTGTCTCTTACCAACATGGAAAGTTTCTAATATTCTGTTTAGAGTCTATGATGAGCCACTCTATCTTCTGTGTAGCTACTTTGCTATTCTAACATGCTAGTTATGTCAGCAGTGCTATTCAAGATATGAAATGAACCGTCAGCCTTCCTCCTTGATGTTTTCCATATTTTAGATTTTAGTTAAGAAGTATTCATGGTCAAACATCCCTTGTCCTCTTTTCAGTGGTGAACTTGGCCATCCAAACTCTTTGCTTGCTTGGAAAGCCTTATCTTTTATGAATCTTACAGTCCTGCTTAAGCGGGTGAGTTGCTTCGTCCAAGGACTACCTTTAGCAAATCAAGAGTTGTGTTGAAATGATGTTTGGCAAGTCTCTATCATCACATTTTAATAGCATAGGTCAATAGGACTTGTTTGACTTTGCTTGCTACCTATAAAAAAAGTAGTGGATATATATCAGAAAAGACTTTTGGCTTATTCTATTTGATAGGATTTAAAACTTTACCATGATAAGCAAAGACTTTTGGCTTATTCTATTAGAGTTTAGACCCCTACTACAATTAGAGGTTAATTTTGAAATAGAAGTAGCTTAAGTTTAACATACACTACTTAAATAATTTGAAACAGACTATCTATTTTAAGCAGTAGTTCCTCCTCCATCCGCCATCTTGTACATGGTACACACCATATGAAGATTAATGCATTTTTCATTAAAGTTTGACCAGCGCACTGACCAAACTTTTCAATGATTTCTCTTGGGAAGACTTAAGAGAATGTTGTCATACACATAGAAGTAAACTGTATTCTATTTTTAGCTACATGATTAAAAAAAAAGGATTGTGAAATAGATCAATCAACAATCCCTGGGAATTTGGAGATTTAGATGACTTTATTAACGTGTACATGACCACCAATATGCAATTTCTTAAAGCTCAGCATTTATTTGCATGCTTTAGTTGTTGAAAATGCAAAAAATAAATAAATAAATAATAAATATAAATAAATATAAAGTTATCAAAATTTTTGCTCAAAACAACACCATTTGTAGTGTGCTTCCCTTTACAAAATTTGCTCACATCCATTTTGATTACCTTCCATTCTTACAGGGAGTTCTATTGCAATGCAAGTGAACTCGGTGAACAGTCATGTTAAGTTTGAGCACATATTCTTTGCTGTTTTAATACCCTTTTCATATTTTTTGGCATCTTTAACATTTGTGCTTTCTTAATACTTAGGAACTGACTTGTATCTCTCTTGTAATTATTTATGGTTTAAAACTTCGCAACTAATTTAAACCTTAAACTTTGCCTCGTTTGTCATGGTGCTTTTAATATCTTTGTCTTCTTTTCTTTTCAAATCTTGTATTTTAATTAATGCAAAACATCCAGGTTGAGGAGTTGGCTTTTCTTATCAAGGATAATTTAACTTCTAAGCATCTTGTTCTCTCTATTGAAGAAACGTTGGTTGATTTTCTAAATAATGATACAAGGTAAACCTCACTGAGAAAACTTATGAGGTCTACTTCATGTTATTCATTATGAGGTCTTCTTCTTAGTTTTCTTTAATGGAGAATTTTTACTTGTTGCAGCATTTCTTGTGATATTGTAAAATAATTGAGAAGGTTGTGTAAGTTGTCATTTCAATTAATTTCATTGATGCATAGGGACATTATATAACTATAAGTTGCATTTTATTGTTGATGCTTGTAAAAAATCCTTATAGTTAATTTCATGTTGTGCAATCTCAGCATTTTCTGTATATCCTGAAGTTATTATCATCCCCTTAGCTTATTGTTATGTACTGTACTAGAGTGCATTTGTTTCTCTAGTAGTTTCCCCTCTTTGACAGAAACTTCTTGGTAATCCACAACAAAATACAAAACGGCTGTTCTATTCTAAAAACAATTGAGAAAGTTGTTAACCATGTGCTTTTGTGATCTTCCGCTCCACTACAAGAATCATAGTTGCCTGGCCCTCTTTACCCATTGACCTTAGTCTAACTATTCTTCATATGCACAATTGTGTATGCGTTGTTTCATTGGTCTTCCTCATGTGTTTTGTGATGTCACTCATGCAATGCCTGCTGGACAATTTCTATTGTGGCCACTGGCCACCCAGCATTACTAGGAAATAAACATAGTGGCACCTATTTCTCACTTGAAGAGCTAACCATAGCCAAGTGAAACATCTTGCAATACAAAACGGAACTTATGGACAACCATGAGAAAAGGGTATTATCAAGATTGGTCAATTAAATCCGACTTTGCCAAGTGACATGTAGAACTAGAAGTTTGTCAGCATCTGGCATTGTCGTGAAGCATCAGCTATCAAGCACTTTAACCAATAAGAGCTTCATATATAGGCATCTGTGCATCATCCATGCTATATTAAAACATGTTAATTGACACAACAAGGCACTAGAACATGATATTTCCTTCTTGGAATGACTAATGCAAGAGCATGTGTGTTGCGATTTCTACTATTATTATTATCTTATAGGGCAACATAAATGTATTTCAAAAAAGAGGTGAACATCCAGTACTACATATCTTTCAATGGTTGCAAGTTCTACTCCCCTCATATGGATAAGTTGATAATAAATAAGTTATGTTTATTTGCAAATTTATCAAAATGGCAAGAAAATATGTATGTTGCTTGCTTATACATGGAAAGAAAAAACATTTACAAAATATGGGTAGAACACGTAAACTAGAATTTTGATTATAAATATACTGATAACATAATGAGTAATACATTGTTAATGGGCAGACAACACTAAATTTCGATAATAGGAATGATAGTGTTGGATTACAGAAAGATGCATGAGAAAAGTCATTTTGGGACTTGATCAAATATCTGCAAGCTACAATATTAGGAAGAAGAACAAGAAGAAGTAGGAGAGCAAATTCTTTAGACAATCAAGGGATAGAAAGGCAGTTGTTAACAATGATGATAGGGGTGTCAGTTTTAGTAGTCCAAGGTTAGGTTTGGTGCCAAGCGTTAACAGTAAAGAAGTGGAAATTCTATTTCTAAAATCCAGGTGATTATTTTACAGTTTTACCATTGTAACATAAAACTATTCTTATTAACAGATTTACTATATATTAACAGATTTGTATAAGATACAGAAGGGTTGTTTTGCTAATAAATTAACAATGGCTTCACATTGTAACATAAAACTATTCTTATTAATATAGTGTATATTAACGGTTTTTTTTGTATGGCTCAATCCAATTAATATTAGGTCCATGGATATTTTTCAAATGACAAAATTTATATTTGTCGTGTTGCTTGAAATGGTCAAAAGTGCAATAATCAAATGCTTATCCTCGTCTTTCTTTTTTGCTTTTGGTACTGGAAACTTTACTTTTTGTTAGAAATGATTGAGATGCATTTAACAAATAAACATGGTTTACTGCAGTCTGGATGGTTTCTTGGAGCTGGAACCAATGAGTCCATACAACCGCCTTCTCTTGCATCGTCTTGCAGATATTTTTGGGTAAGGCGCTATATTATATATACGTAGTTTATAACTTAATTTACTTTCATGTTTTTCATTAGCCAAGTTCACCAGACAATTGTTGGTCGCCTGAAATCATATTCAACTTTCTATTTTATTTTATTAACCATTGCTGTAATTTTTTTTTTTTAATTTACTATCACTTTAATCATTGGTTCCATGGCATTAGGTTCCTCCATGAATCAGTGGGTGAAGGGGATGATCGCCATTTGATTTTGGAGAGATGCCCGGAGTCATCAATGTATGTTGAATTACCATAAACTTTTTATTCTTTGTAGTTTGTTCTTTATAATAATATCAGATTCATTTCCTTGGCTTTTGTTATTGGTTTCTTAATTTATCAAAAACTTAATTCAATAAACTTTAATTTATGGCATCAATTACTTCAGTTTAACTTTTGCGCACATAAAGCTGTTTTCGTGTGCTTTATAGCAACCAATTGCATTCTATTCCTCCGTATCAGGGCAAGGCAATGTGAAACTGCCTCGTAGAACCAAAAAACGTTGCTAAGCCTTGTTTTTGAAACTTCTCTCAATCCTAAGCATAATGGCAATAAAAGATATTGTAATTAACTAAGAACATCTATGCTAGAGATTGTCACGTTCCATGGATGGTATTTATAAAAAATATGTAACACAAATGCTACTTCACGAATGGTAATTATGGTTGTTTGACCAAGCAAACTTCTGTTCTGGCTATATGTATTCTATCTAGATTCTTATTCTTTCATCTGCTAATTCTTCAAGTAGAGCTAATGGAATACCATGAGATGAACCCTTCTCCTGTGGGTCAATTTTTCTTTATATTTTCATGCTTGGCTGAAGGGTGTGCTCATAGTAGTAAAACTATTAGCATCTTGCATTTGTGATGCAGGATTATAGTTTTCTATTGGAATACTTTCTTGAGACCCAGCTTCAATTTTTGTTTTCAAAGTTGCTTAAAAATGCTCCAGCTTCTGTAATTGATGTTGTATGGATTTCTGCTTTCTGATCTTTCCTTCGATTTACTTGACAATATTTATTTCAAATTTCAGACCTTCAATACTTGTCAGCGACATACTTTGGCAGTATGATGATTACCAGTCTCCTACAACTTCCCACCAACTCTTGAAGAGGAAAGAGTCAGTGCCAGGTATTAGATTTATCTGAATATTAACTAAAATTTTCATGAACACTCATTAGATTACCATGCTTTACAGTTAGGTTTGCTGATAAATAGGTACTGTTTCCAATTTCCCTGTTTCTATTTCAAGAAAATTTGGTAACTGATAAGCATGTAAACTGAAAGTTATTAATTAGCTACTAGGAGTTTTCCTTCCCCCTCCTCCTTTTTCCATAGGATGAGGTGCTTTATTCTCAGATCTATTGACCAAGAGCCACTCTGAAAGTATAAATGTTATAAAATTATGTAGAACTCATCACATGTATTGTTCTTGTGCTTAGGAACTGATGGAAGATATGCATGTTAAGCAAAGCATTTGTTGTTCTCCATCAAGTTATACTATATAATGCTCCTTTGCCACTTGCGTTTGGCAACTAATGTCATTTCTTTTTCAATGGATGCTCGGGCCAATGATTATTTTCTATAAAGCCTTCTCTTTTTTTTTAATCTATACTCGTCTCTTCGGTTTTTATACAAATATTAGTAGGATGGATACTTAATAAATGTTCTTTTATCTTAAATGGGAAGTGCACCATAACATGCTTAATTTGGTCCTCTTGCTCTTACTCTCTTTCAGCCTCAAGTACAGATCCCGTATCACCACTCGGGTCCTCATTAGAGGAACGACAAGCAGCTTATTTAGCTGCTCGGGAGCGGATCTTTTCAGTGGATGAAAATGAGACAAGAGAGTCTGTCACACCCAAACCACGGAATGTCCCTGTGGTTGCACGCCGGATGATCGCCCATGCATTAGGCCAAAGGATCCGTTCTAATTCACCTCCTAGTGAGAATTCAAGATTTCCTGACAGTGAAGATTACAAAGAGAAGATCAAGAAATTGAGCATCAAAGAGACCAATGGAAACTGCCACCCAGATCAGAGATCAACTGTTTCACAGGATCCCTTTTGTCAACACAGTCAGAAAATGAGCTCGTTTGAGGGAACAAGCCATGCTAACCAAGAAGGTAGCAATTCTAATGGTAATGGATTGCAAGGTAAGCAAAAGGTGAAGAAGAAACCCAGAAACAACAATAAATCCTTTAGTGTTAGTGCTCCATCACAGACTGGAACAAGCAATGCTGGCAGAGTTGTCTGCAAAGAGAGCTTGAAACAAGAACATCTTGGAGCAGCAAAGAGAATCTTTGCCCATGCTTTGGGTTTACAAGGAACCAAGGAAACAAAATAAAGGGTAGAAGCCAACATACAAGGAAAATGAAACGAACTTAGTACATCTACTCTGGTTGTCCTTAATACGTCTGAAACCTCGATATCAATCTTCTCTATTTATCCATGCAAGAGAGGCTTAAAAGTGGTATTTAAGAGATAAGAGCCTCAACCTGAGCTGTTAATCGGGCATGATCAAAGCGTAAGGAGCCCGTGAATTGTTCTGAGACAGACTGAGTTCACAATATTTCAAGTGCATTTCATGAGATATTGTCTCAAGATGTGAAAATAAGGTAAAACTATGCTGTTTGCAACTATCAGCTAGCGTGAGCAGTGGTATGGTGATAAGTTCCATGTTCCAGACTTCCAATGAAGCGAAAAGATGTGCAGATGAGTTTTTTCAGGTCTGTGTGGCTCTAGTGCTGTTGCAGAGAGAATCTGAGATGAACCTGTAGTGTGGAAATTTTGCTTATGTGACTGTTTTAGAGAGATTTTTAAGCTCAGGTAGATGCTTTTTCTTGTATTATAGTCTTATTTCTCTATGTTTCTTGGCATAAGTATACTGTCTAGATCATCTTTATTGACACACTTGAAAGTCATTCAAAGTTGATGTTTATGAAAGCTTATTGTAATTGCAGTTGGTAGCTGCAAAGCAACTACAATTGACAATGTAACTTAACAAAAGTTTCTCACCTCTTCTTTGTTAATCTGTTCAATTCACAAAGACATGCTTTGAATTGAGCAAGCTGTGTTGCTTTTCTGTTGGTGTGAGATTTGATGATTCATGGGCACATGAAATGAAACTACTGTGTTTGGGATCTGTTTCTGCAAATGGTACATTGGATCTCATTTTTTTAAAGCTATTGTAAGGGTTTATTATAATCTTTATTAGACTGATGGATGTTACAAGGAGCAGGAAGAATGCCAGAGAATTGAATACCAGCCTTTTTTCTTTTTTTTTTCTTTTTTTAGGCCTTTGTGGGTTATGTCAAGAATGAACAAGCCAATGTTCAATTAATTGATTCATTCATAAATTTAACTTTTCATTAATGTTCGCCATTAGGGTATTTTTGACTTGAGCAATTGGAGCTAAGGGATTAGTTGAAGGATTGTCTGGTTCCTTTGGTTAATTATAGATCTAGTAATTCATATAACATATAACTTAAAAATTCAAAGTTATGATTATATAATTATATAGTAAAAACTAATATGACATTATAAAATTTTAGCCTTAACACATAATATAAAATACAAAAATAATTTTAACAAAATTTAAGTCTTTAACATAAAATATAATTGTATTAAATAAGTCAATTTTATATTTTAAAAAAAAACATGTCATATTTGTATTATCATATTATAAGTATATGATATTATTATCAAACAATAACAATAATAATATCAATAACAAGAACACAACCTAATGTTCTTGATGAAAAAGAGTGCAATGAAGTAATGATCTAAACCAACCCTACATTTCTTGTCATGTGATACTAGTATAAAGTTTTATCCTCCAGCTTCTATAATCTACTAAGATCATTTACCTTGCATGTGTCATGATTGATGTCTTTGTACTCATAAACCCAAAATATTCAAGATATTTAAGATGCGAGTTTGACGTCCTTAAACATTGCACCACCCTGCTCTACCATGACTCTAATGCCTACTTAGCTCGTAAACAAATAAATAAAATGTAGTAGTTCTAACAAATGCAGAAGTCACATAATAATATCAATGAGCATGCACCCAAAAAAACCAAAGAGAGAGAGCGAGAGAGAAAGAACTCAGAGAATGGAAGAAAGTGACTACAATGGATTCGCTAAGGTTTCGTTCAGCTCTGGTTCTACCGTATACATGCTCATTCAACAACCATACTAGAACAAATTTAGCAGAGAAAGAGGAAATTAAAAAAAAAACATTTTATATATATATATATATAGATTACGGTACATATGGTACAACAAACATGGCTTCTTGCAATGTGATCTGCAGCAAGAGCCACCAACAGAATATACAGCAAACCTTCATCACCGGCTAAGTTTGCACCATTTCAAAGAGCTTTTTCATGGCGATAGAACATCAATTTGGAACCACAATCCTACGTTGTTGTTTGATATACAGATACAGCGCAGAGACATGATGTATGTACACCACTGCTTAGAAAGAAATCTCAAAGGCTGATGCCATTTTCGGAACTCTTCTGTGAAACCATTTCACGGAAAACCCCTACAATCTGGGTTTTCTTATTGTTTCTATGAAAGAATGTTGAAGAGCCAAATTGAACCTGGCATGTCAGTTTGGGAGATGGAAGTTCATAAAACCTTTTGAGGCAGCCCTTCTTTGATCAAAAGAATTTCGTTCCCAGACCAACCTGCTCTGATGCTACGTGTGGCACTTACTACTAATATCTGTGTCTGGAGTTCTTTTTGTCAGGGCCTCGAGCATGGATTGGGCAGCCAACAGTTTTTCCCTCAGCAGTACATTGTATTGGCATAGATCTTCGAGAGTTTTATGGATGTCTGGAATGTTGGATCCAGAAGCCTCAAAATCTGCAACAACAAGATCGAATGGTTTTGCTGCATAACAATGAAAACTTGAGAAATTATGCGTGATTTAAGTTTGGTCTCACCTAGAAATGTTTCTATTAAAGAAAATCATTTCTAATACGAATTGGGTCTCACTTTGGAAATGTATCTCCAAGTCAATTCCCAAAGAGGGTCTCACTTCGGAAATGTCTCTCCAAGTCAATTCCCAAAGAATCCAACAAGTAAACCCCAAGAGAAGGAAACGTATTGATAATTCATGAAAGCTTGTCAAGCAAAAATGTTTCCACTAGCACTACAAAATGGATTATCATAACCAAGGGTTGCTAAAATGCACATTTATTAGAAACAAAAAAAAAATGTGGAGTAATTGAATTTGAACTAGGCAATTTAGCTACTGTAAACCAGTTCCTGGCTTTCAGATGCAATTTGCCGTAATAGGCATTGACTAGACATATATTATATTTTTGAGACAAATGAACTAAAACATAATCAGATGTATTTGTATAAATCCTTTAATTTTATAAGTCTTGGCTTTGAATAGAACTCTTAACTGGCTTTACCTAAGACATCCAGTAGAAGTTAAAGAGGTAAGTTCTATGCTGATTCATATCCATAATCAGCTTCCAAAGTAAATAGATTCTGTGGAAACTGGACATAACAGATGACATGATTTATATATTAATGGTGTCTTTTCACTCATCAGTATGAAAACAAGCATCTTCAGATTGGGATCAATACTTTAGGGCCTAAGTGAAAAAATAAATACAAAGAAAATAAAATAAAATAAAATGAGAAAACATTCAGATTTTGTAGTCGCTTGCTACCTGGAACAGGTGGCAGTGGTAGGGAGATATCTTCAGAAAGAGGTAGTCCAGACTGAGAACCATCTGCCTTACAAGATTCAGTTGAGTTTTCTTTTCCGTTGTTTATTCTAGCACCTTGTACGTCATGTCCCAGAACCTTGAAAAGCCAAGGAATGTCATACATATAATGCAAGTATTTATGAGATTATAATCAAACAAGATTTTCATCAATATGATTCATGGATAATATATATGATTATAAGACCTCCTATGCTTTAAGTCAGTAAAGAAAAGATTAAACAAACTCCTTACTTATGTCAGCCTTATCTACGAATCAGTTGCAATGGATATTCATCATAAAATGTATAACCATGAAAAAAAAAAAAAATTTGATGTACAGTGAGCCATAAAACATTCATGATTTCAATTACTATGGTCTCCAGGTTAAGGGTTTGATGAATAATAAAATTGCTTTCCATCATGAATATCTCAGGGCTAAATAAAAAGAAGATTTCACATCAACACATAAGACGTAAGTAAACAATAAAGAATCTTATTCTTACGCATTCACCCTCAGAATGTCGAGGCAGGATTTGAGATTTTGCAGTAGCATCTATATCTATGGAACTACATTTCACCATATCTGTCGCAAGGGCTGCCTTTGGAATGGCATTCTGCATGGAAGAAAAGAAATTTTTTATGGCATACATAGTAAATAAAAAATTACCATCCATCACAAAAACTTTTAAGTGCGCATAGTATTATAAAAGAAGATAAAAATTAAAAAAATAATTATTAAAAAAAGTACATTAGCAGCAGAATCAGAAGAATGGAGCTTTACATTCACAGCAGGCAGGCTCGCCTTTTTGCTTAAACTGATAGAATCTATGCTGCACTGTGGCTTCCTTTTATGCAGTGATCCAACTTTACGAACATGTTCAACTCCAATACAGTTACAAAGTGAATCTTCTCCATTTTTTTTGTCTTCATCCAGCAAGCGACAACCCCATGTGTACATAACATATTTCCTTAGCTTTTTGAAAAAAATAAAAAGATCATATGAACATCAGTTAAGGAAAAGAAACAATAATTTTCACTTCTAATTTACATTGTAATCACCTTATCCCAGTGCTGCTGAGCTTTTTTGCGGTTTCTAATACTTCGAAGCACACTGTCTTCATTGCGGAGCCTTTTGATTCTATATTCACACTGCATGCAAGAAAAGTAAGATGCAAAACCTATATTTCCAAATTTCCAAAATGGCAAAAACAAAAGAGATGAGAATGTGAAAAAGGTGAACGGAAAAAGATAAAGAATATGATTGGTGATTGTCAAATTAACAAAATAAGAGTTAAGGACATCAGCACAATTTTGAGAGCATCCTGTAATTAAACATTAAAGAAGGAAAAGTAGTGGACTGAGGAAATATCCTAACTATTATAGAATCGTATCATCTTTTATTGAATCTTCTTGGTAAGTGACATAACAGTGAGATTCAATAATAATAATTAGGATATTTCCTCAGTCGACTTATGAAACTAAAAGGACAGCAAAATCTTCACATGAAAGAAAGCCTATGCTATACCCAGAGAGATTATTGGATGGGTTTCAGTAAATGGTCGGATTTCCCAATTAGATATATAGATCTAAACAAAGATGAACACAATGGTGTGGTAGAAAAGAGAACTTCCGAAACAACGTAAGCAGCATTTATGAAGTATATCAGGTTAATTACCAAGGGCATAGCCCACATGAGGCTCCCACCACTAAGGGGTCTGAGGATGGGACGATGTCCACAGCCGTAACCTTTGTACAGCAAGGCAACTCTTTCAGAATTCAAACCTATGACCTCTAGGTCGCAATGGAGGCTATGAACTCCAGTATTACACCAAGGCTTGTCTTAATTAGCAAGTAATCAAGAACACAGTTCTAGCCATAACATTAGAGCTGAATATAATAGAGTTAAATGAGAGTTCATGTATATAACAGCAGGAGTAGTCTGTATGTGCTGGTCACTTCTTCTGCTCATGAACCTCTTGTAATATTGCAAATTTTTATAACTAAAGAAGATTTTCTTGTTTCCTCTCTAAAATAAAATAAAAATAGAGCCAAATACAAAAAGTGGAAAGGTAGCACTTAATATAATTAGAGGATACCGATAAGATTGAAATAGAATGTAGAATGTTTGTAAAATAGCTGTAAGACCATACAGAACAGAAAAACTGGCATCAAATAACTTAATACACACCTCGAATGAGTATAAATAGAATGAGGATGTAGAGAGGGATGAGCAAAAAAAATAAAAAAATAAAAAATAAAGAATTATATACTAAATATTCACAAGTGTACAAAGACAAATTTCACTAAATAAAAAGAAGAAATTTGAAGATTCACTCAAATAAGAGAGATTGGAGGGAAAAACATTGAGAGAGTGACTCAATGGTGCAACGCAACTTGAAGGAGTAAGATAACATGAGTAAGCAAAACTTGACTTGCCTAGTTGCCTTTTATTTAAAAGAAACTAAAATGCATATATATATTTGATATATGTGAATGAAAATGTAAAGTATAAAGAATAGTTAATCAGTAAGTTCAATTCTGTACATATTTATCGCGTCCTCTCATCCAGTCAGACATGGGGTAATCCAAAAGGAAGATATGCTAATCCAAAAGGAGGCATACCTATAAGAGTCATCCCACACATCTGTAGAGGAGAAAGTAAGTCCAAAAAGACCCTAGAATTCCTCTCTAACCAAATAGACCACGTGACTGCTAAGTACACAAAACTCCAGTGACTAAGCTTAATGTAACTAAACGACATAGATCTCCTTAACGTACCAAAACTACACCACTATAGAGAATCAAAATGCGAGACCATATTAATTTCTCATTTGCGAAATATTGTGCTGCGTCATGTTGATACTTATATTTCTCCAGAATAAAGCATTTTGAACCACTGACATGTGCAGTAGCGCAGCCAAAGGAATTGAGGCTAAAACTGAAATTAAGGATATCTATTTTAAATATGGCTCTGACCAACATTGAGTTATTCATTGACATTACTAGAAAAAAATAAAAGAAAAGAATGAGTGGTTATAAAGGGCAAAAGGCAAAGAGGTAGCAACAATAAATCATTGAGGGGGTAGAAAATGCCACACAAAGCATCAGAAACAGTAATAAGAAGAAAGGCAGGGGACGGGTGCATCAATTTAATCAGAGAAGCATGTAAAAGTCAAAACTAGGCTCATCTAGGAGAATCAGAAATATCTTTGGTAGCAGAATCCATGACATAACCAAGCAAGAAGAAGAGAATATATTACCTGTATCATGAGGTAAAAAAATATGGCAAAGCTAATTGCATAGAGACCACCAAGATCAGCGAAAAAGCCCACTACAACAAACAATGGAATGACATAAGATTTTATATAGAGTAGAAACTTGAACATGAATTTGAATCTTACTGAAGCAGAAAACTTGGAAACTTAGAAAGCATCACCTAATTATATCTCCTAGATGCAATTTGTCATAATCATAAGACGTATTAAAATACAATTCATGTGTATTGAACAACTAATAATCATCCCCGAAAAACAGACATCTACCAAATAGCTCATGCTGAAAACTAGACAAAATAATATGGGTCTTAATTTGATACTTTTCTATTTTTTGAGCAAAAAGAAAGAATTTAACATTAATTAAGGAGGAATCTTAAAATGATAACTAAAGATGATGTGCATAATCTTCTCTTAGAATCTAACTTCCTATCTCACGTGGCATTGATATTACTCACAGACATACTATCCCTACTAAACAAAAACCACTTGGCAGTTGAATGCCCTCCTGCTAGAGGTGACGCAAAAACCTGTGAGCTGGCTTTCAATTTGATCTCCTCCCAAAACTGTACTTCAATTATTACTAAGATATGGAAATTTTTGTTACTTTGTTCTAGTCATATCGACCACTGTGTGGCATAGAAAGCAATTGTTCCAATTCTGCTCTCATCCTTCAACAATGAGGGTATATGACACAATGACAAGCCTTCCTCCACTTGTTGTGGCTGGAGAAATCCGTCATCCGAAAAGGAACAAAATTCCCCCCATATCTTCCTAGCCAACAATCTGAACTTTGATATTTGGATGTACACTTGGGTAATCTAACTATACAGACCCTCCTGGAACTATTTTTTGTACTAGCATCAATATAAACTCTAGAGTAAATTAGCTCATCCATACTACAGCTCTCATTTCAAAGTACAGAACCTTGTTCCGACAAGAAGTTGGAACAAGAACCAATTAAAAAGTAGCAAAACTCTTTGATGGCATTTATCATCCACTACTACGTAGAAGAATGCTAGAAATATTTTGCTTGATGTCTGCTTTGATGCACTTGAGAAACTAAGATGTTCATAAAGAAAGAACAAGAATGAAACTCAGATGAACCTACATTATAAGAAATTCTCTTACCAGGCCCCATAATGTTTCCATTTTCAATCTCAACAATGTAGGCAGAAAGAAAGTTGACAAAAATTGTCATATTGATCAACCCATCACTAGATCTTTGAAGAGAGGTTTGGAGCTGACTTTTGTCAAGGAAAAAAGAACCTGGAAGATAGTCATGCAAAAGAGGCTGAATGATCCTTAAATCATGAAAGTTGCGATATATGCGAGGAAATAGATTAAACTTTAGTATGTTTGCATTTGGCCCTCGAAAAGTAATTGGCCTGTCATCCATACGGCTGCCATTCTTCAAGATGCCAGAGACAAAGTTCACATGCTTTCTGCCATGGCTCTTTGATGTCAAGTTGAACTGAAAACCCACAGCAAGAGCAGGATCGTTTGGAAGATCAACAAATTGCCATGAAATGTACATATCATCTCCCACAATCCGGCACTTGCTACAGTTCAGAGTAATTGTTGGACCCTGGCTCGTGTTATGGCATGAATAATTTACAAATGTTGACAATGGGAAAACTTGATAGTCAATGGACCCTGGACTCCCAGAGACTAATGAACCAAGCCCACGTAAATGAGAACAGCTCATACTAGAGATGGTGGTTATATTAAATTCCATATCATTGATGAAAGTGAGTAGATCGAGTGCATTTGCTGCCCTCACGTTATGAATCTCGACAGATCTTTTTGAGATAAATTGATAAAGCAACCTGCAAAACAATACGAAATAACTCAGATGGCACGAACTTTTACATAAAAAATAAATTAAAGAAAGGAAACCAAAATTACCAGAAACACTAATAAAATTTTTCTTTTCCTTCATTTTTTTTGGGGCAAACAGAAAGAAAGTTGTCAACAACTCACGCTGCAGAGAGACCAATGAAAAGTATCCAGCTTGACACACAGAAAGTTCCACCAAGCTCTGTTTTCCGCTTCTTCACAACCTTTTGGTCATCCTGCATTAAACTAACCATTAAAATTCAGATGACAGACCAGTCTCTTTTTTCCGTTTGAATATTGTCTTTCTTTCTTCAAGTCCACCAACTGTTCAAGAAATACTAAAAGATGAACATGAATCTGGGAAAGGCAAGATTTTTTGAAGTTCCAATCATAGGAATCAGGATATGGAGCTGACTGACATGCATTCTTGGCCACAGCAGTGCTCAAGATAATGTCATAATGGCCACAACAGTGCTGAAGAATCCATACTTAACCATTTTTCGAGAGTGTTTGGAAAAAAACAAGATCACATTAGTGGGATTGAAGGAATTAGATGGAGTCCAATACGCATAGAAGATAGTAGGAAGTTAGAGGAGCCTTTTTTGGAGGACGAGATGCATGCGGCTATTTTTGATTGTGATGGAAATAAGGCCTCCAGACCTGATGGTTTCTATATAATATTTTATCAGAAGAGTTGGGAAACAGTGAAGACGGACTTGATGAAGGTTATGAGGGAGTTTTATAATTCTGGTGTGGTGAATAGACATACAAATGAGACTTATAATTGTTTGATCCCTAAGAAAAATGTAGTAAGGACAGTAAAAGATTTTAGGCCTATCAGTCTCACCACAAGTTCATACAAGATCATTGCTAAGGTGTTGGCAAACAGAATTCGAGAGGAGATGAATAATACAATATCGGAGAGCCAATTTGCCTTTGTAAAAGGGCGACAAATAATAGATGCAGTACTTGTGGCAAATGAAGTAGTTGAAGAATATAAGTCTAAACCACAAGCGGGGAGTATTATTGAAGATTGATTTTGAAAAAGCCTGTGATATGGTTGATTGGGATTTTCTAAACTTTGTGCTAGCTCGGAAGGGTTTTGGGGAAAGATGGAGAGGATGGATCCAAGGATGCTTGAGGACAGTGGCGTACTCTATTTTTATCAATGGGAGGCCAAGAGGCAAGTTGAAGGCAGCAAGAGGTTTAAGACAAGGAGATCCATTATCTCCATTCTTATTCTCTCCGGTGGCAGATGTGTCGGGGCAAATGGTGGATAAGGGAAAGGAGGCTGGTTTAGTGAAGGGTTTTGTGGTGGAGAAGGAGAAGGAGAAGGTATAAGTCTCTCATTTTCAGTTTGCAAATGATACCATATTATGTTTAGATGAGGAGAAGCATAATATTTGTCAGGCATTCAAACTTGTACAGTGTTTTTGTTGGATATCGGGGCTTAGAATGAATATGGCAAAAACATCTATCGTTGGGATATCTACCTTAGAGGAATGGATTGGAACGGTTGCATCTTGTATTGAATGCGAGCAAGGGGAGTGGCCTCTCAAGTATCTAAGGATGCAGATTGGGAGAAATCCTAGAAAGCTAAAGTTTTGGGATCCAATTGTTGCAAGGTCGCTAAAACATTGGATAGCTAGAAATGGGCCTTTCTCTCAAAAGAGGGAAGACTTACACTAATTAAATCAGTGCTAGATGCCCTTCTGACATATTACATGTCCATTTTTAGACTTCCAATAGGGGTGGCCAACCGGATGGAACAGCTGATGCGCGATTTCCTTTGGGAAGGACAGGATGGAAACAATGGTATGCACTTGGTGGAGTGGTCTCAAGTCTAGAGAAAGAAGGAGCTAGGTGGGCTTGGGAACGGAAATTTGATGGCAAGAAATAAATCTTTGGTGGCAAAGTGGCTATGGCGGTTCCCGAAAGAAAAGGATCAGCTTTCGGGGAAAATTATCAACTGTAGACATGGAATGGATCCCAATGGTAGAGATGTCGGTGTTTAGAGAAAGACTACGTTTAGGAGCCTGTGGAAGTTTATTTACTCTACCCACTCAGTTTTCAATCCCTATATCAGATTAAGTGTGGGTAATGGAAGGTCTATACGATTTTGGGAGGATGTGTAGATAGGGGATGAAGCATTTATTGATAGATTTCCTAGATTATATAGAAAGTCAACAGCACATAATCACCCTATCTATTTCTTCATGATGCAAGAGGATCTAAGGTCATCGGATCAGTGACAATTTCATTTGCGAGCCAATGGGGGTCTGAGGTGTGAATCAGAGGCAGAAGGGCTCCATTCATTACTAGGAAATTACGAGCTGAGGAACAGGGAGGACGAGATTAGGTGAGTTAATGAAAATTCAGAAGAATTCTCTTCAAAATCCCTTTTTCTATCAATGATTGAAGATCCTTCTATTGCTCCTAACACTATTCTCAAGGAAATATGGAAGACACATGTGTCATCAAAGGTGAAGTTCCTTGCGTGAATTGTATTCAAGGAGAAGGTGAATACATGAGATATGATTCAGAAAAGGTTTCCAGCATGGGTTTTGTCCCCGTCTTGCTATGTTTTGTGTAAGTAGAATGGGGAATCTGCAGTTCATATTTTCAGTCAGTGCAACTTTACTTCCTTTCTGTGGGAAAGATGGAGGAATCACTTTCCCATCTTTTCTAATGGAGATGGTCAAGATAATCATAGGGGTGTATGTCCGTATTGGGAAGAGGCGGCTAGGAAATGGAGGGGTCATTGGATGATGGCTAGCTTGGCATTGATTTGGTGCTTGTGGAAGGAACGGAATGCTAGGATTTTTTCGGATAAATTCTTCCCACCATTACACATTTGGGAGGAATCTCACTACCTAGCTTCCTTCTGGATTAGTCATAGCACTCTATCGATGGGCTATTCAATGTCTGACTGGCTTAGCGGGTGGAACAATGTACTATAGGAAGGGGTCCTAGGATGAGTATAGTGGATTTCTAAGTGCAATCCTTTACTTTATCAATAAAATACCGTTTCTTTAAAATAAAAAAAAATAAAAAAAAATAAAAAGATAATGTCATAATTTCAGGAAGAATATTAGTTTGCTTCACAACAAAATCAAAATAAGGGACACTATTCATTGCATTGTTCTTTTTCATGTAGGATTAGTCCTTTCATCCAGTAGGAGCAGAAGAAGGTCGAGACATAATAAAAGTGAAAGAGATAACCATGTAGAAAGTATACTTTCCACAACACATCAAATTTGTATCCTCTCTCATATTGTAGTTATTTCCCTAATTATTCCAGCATTAAATGAACATGGCATACACATAATGGTTTACCTTGACATCACCACTAACAACTACCATATTTCCACCTGACGGCCACTACAAACCATCATTACAAATGCCCATGCTTCCCATTGCGCTGTTATTCCAGCACACATACTGCTTAACACACCATCATTACGCTACCTATGTCTAGCAACACTGCTCAGCCTTATCATGGATTCATGGTAATCAAAACCATGAATCTGAACTGAATCATTTCAAGGCTTGATGAATTGAATGGGGATTTAGATTAATAAATCATAAGATTGACAATGAATGTTCAAATCATATTATTTGTATAAATTTAAGTAACCATAGAGTTGTAAAGATTTTAGTGCTTCTTAGCAAATTAATGATTCAAACCAATTCACTATATTCAGCTGAAATTAGGCCCAGTGCATCCAGGCTGACTCACTTTTGACTCACAAGAAAATAGTTCATGAATCCAGTTCAAATTATTCTAGAGTAAATAACATCATGAGTAGTAAAATTCAACAATATGAATCACTATTCTAACTGCTACAATCTTTGTAGCCATGAGCAGCTTGGTGCTGTTGAAAGTAGGTTTTTTTAAAACAAAAAAGATATATATATATATATATATATATTAAAAAAATAAGGGGGGGATGAGGTAATCCAATACAAGACAAAGTACAATCAACCAAGAAGATTGATACTTAGAGACCATATAAGATGCTTGCCCAACTCTTTACCCACTCCCCAAAACCTAAACTTTTACTCCATTTAGAAACAGACATCCAGGTAAAAGGATGACTCTACTCTGGTTTCCTTGATCAGGAGAAGCCTTTTTTCCTTTGAAAATTCTTTTGTTCCTCTCTTCCCATACCGCAAAACAAATAGCCAACCAGCTACATTTCCAGTACAGGACTGAGTTGCAATAGTTGCACCCAAATAGGGCTAAGTTGACAGATGAGCACACATCAAAGGAGCAGGTAGCCAACATCAAAAAGTAGGTGGTGAATCCCCTATTATAAATAGTCCAACCATGCCCTAGAAAAGGCTTTTGCCAAGTCCAACCATGCCCTAGAAAAGGCTTTTGCCACCAAACCACTTTGGCCCCATATCATAAGCAACCTCTTACTCCTAGATTTAGGATTGCCACCAATCTCATTCTCTCCATGCCCTATCTGACCTAGGCATTGAAAAGACTTTAACAACCACCACACCAGTGTCTAATTAGGACTCAAAGGTATTATCAGTCCTAACAAGTAGCCATCTCATCAGCTTGGTGTTTAGCCCCTCGCCCTCATTCAAGTTTGTTCCAATAAATCCTTACACACCATTTTACTGTTTGCCTACCATTATTAACTTAAATTTGCTAGTCCAATTGACACTTCAAAACTGGTTGAAGAATATTATATTTAGAACCTTATCACAATTTTTGAGGTCACCACATAATGAACTTAAGGTCATGGGTGCTAATCTAGAAACCACTTCTCCAATGTGGTGATCATGTTGCATATATTGTCCCTTCCTCAAACTCCGCCCCAAGAAGGGTCCCATAAATTGGGTAAATATTGTCTTTCTTATTGATCAATGATGCTTTTCTCAAGTCATACATGCATGGTAAAAAATTCGGTATATAGCAATTTGGATAGAAACACTCATCTAGTGTTTAAAGTTCATGCATGTGGGTCAATTTTAACACTCACAATAGGTCTTCATTTTATGGAAGCAAAGCACAACATGAAACTTCAACGCAATCAAATACAGTCTAGAAATGAACGATTTAATAATCCTAAAATTCACCATTGTCAAGGTTTTAACTAAACAGATGTGCAACCCTTTCTTTAGCAATCAAACAACAATATGAACTAGTTGACGGAAGAATAGATGACAGGATTGCTAGTGCATGCAAAAGGCTAAGGGTGAGTTTGATAGGAATGACAAAATTTCATAATTAAAAAGGTTGGATAAATCTCGAGGCATTAAAAGTGAATCCTAAAGCTGTCACAATAAGAAACAACAAAACAAATTCACCACAAGAAAAAACGAATAACCACTAAATAAAATTTAAGAAAGTTGATGCAAGTTGAAAGCATAGTATAAATTCAAACACTACTCAACTAGCTGTTTTTTCCAACTACATAAAGTCAGCTACATAAATCGGCCACCTGGGCTCCACTCTACCATGCTAAATTAGACATAAAAAATTACAGGTGGTTGTCTTTTTCTTAACTATATTTATCAATGTTACTTTTGAAATGCGTAAACAAATTATGTTAAAGAAAAAATAAAAGAAAAGAAAATCTGATATACATTCTCAATTTTCAGTTGTTTGGCTATTCAATATCCTAAGAACACCTTTTAAAATCTTCAAAACCCCTTGGCATCATAATGTAAACAATAAATAGTAACTTCACATAAAACTTAATTTCATTATCCCAAAAACCTCTAATTATCCTAATTAAATAATGTAAAGAACAAAATTAACTCAAAATGTAAACAGTCAAAATAAACATAACCAGCTATCAAGTGCAGACAATTAAATCAACTCAAAATCTGAATGTAACAGAAATGCAGAGTAGAACTAAGCAGAATCCGAGCTTCAACGCACTCAACCACCGCGAAATATCTTTAAAGTCCAATGACAAGGAAAGCGAAAAAAGATCTAACCAGCCAGTGCCGAGTGGCGAAACAGAAATCGAGCCGACTAATCCACCAACGCATCCGAAACCAGATTGACGCTCCATCCCTAACCTTAGGAATCCTGACGAACGCACAGAAAAGAATCCAAGAAACGAGCATAACGAAAGTGGCTTCAAGAAACACGGCCTGAGACTGCGTGAACCGCCCGATGGAATCGAAGGAGAATATGGTGGACGGAAAGGTGAGAGAGTAATCAACGCCGGACTTGATCAGCCAGTCGTTGGTCGACGATTGGAACAGAGTGCATGATTTTGAAGACGCGTTGAACACGTATCCTGGATTGCAGGCGCACAGTGACGTGTTGAAGGAGATTGAATTCGGAGGACAAGGAGAAGAAGGAGAAGGCGCGGGAAGTGCCATAGAGAAAAAGTTTGAAGTTCTGTCTAAATCTTTGCTTGAGATGTAACAGAGAGTATGTAGAAGAAGAAGAAGAAGAAGAAGAAGGAAAGAAAAGAAGGAAGGTTGAGGAAGAAAGAAGAAGAAGAGAGGTGGGTTGCGCTTGCAGCCTCTGGAAGGGAAGTTGATCCGCTGGATCTGCCACCGAAGTAACATGCTTTGACTATAGATGATTCTGGCCGTTCGTTTTGTATCCGTTGGAGAATCAAATGAACTGGCGGCGGAGAATAGATGCATCGATAAACGATGGTCGTTATACAAATAATTAATTAATAATAAAACTATGGTTCTTTGAAAGGATTTCTATTTATAATAAAAAAATAAATTATTTTTAAAATATCTACTTTTTAATTTTATATTTTTAACAGTAATCCGCTCCTATGCATTTAGGGCTCGTTTGGTACATAGGATGGAACAGGATTATTTTAGTGGGATATAATAGAATAAGATAGGATGGGATATAAAAATTTTTAAAAAATATTAAAAAAAAATAAAAGTAAAAAAAAAAATTCTTTTTTTGGTAGGATAACTCAAATCCACCATATTGAGTTATCCCA